>JANHFX010017420.1:0-30460 GCA_027560015.1 Chloroceryle amazona | reverse complement strand
TCACACCAGACACAGGTGTTATCCCTGTCACTCTCCACCAGCAGTGCCAGGCTCCAGCATTCTCTGCAGCCAGAGGCCTGGACACCTGCATGCTTCTGCAGGACCTGCCACATTTTTTCTGTCAAGAGCTTATGTCTGGCTTGCAACCATCTCTAGTCCTGCACATGCTTTTATTTATTTGTTTGATTGCTTATTATTTAGTCTCTTGTGAGATCCCCAGTGCACCCTGTTAGCCTCATGCCAACAAGCGAGAATGCAGCTGACTCACTGGTTGCAGTCTGAGAGAAGGGAAGAGAGAGGGGTTAACAGTGAACATCTGTCATAGGTCTAGCAGATGTCCCTGACCCTAAATCTTGACAATATGAAAAATTGGTGGTGATACATCAGGCAGAAAACTATTTTTACAATCTACATTTCAGGGCAATTTTAGGCATTAAATAGACAATAAAAACCCAAGCGGAAAACGGGGAAGATTTGAGGGAAAATTGGCTGTTAGATTGTAGTTTTGGTATTACTCTTTATATTATTGAAGCATGCTCAGGAGCAATGAAACAGACCTACTGAAACAGTTTAGTATTCAATGTATGTTCATATCTTGTTTCTGGAGAGGACTAGCTCCTTTCTGAGGGGAAGCAAAAGAACCCAATAATTGACCCAATAATGACTGAGTCATCTGCCCACAATTTTTTCCCAGCTCCTCCATCCTCCTCTACATTCACCTGATCAGAGATACAGCATGAAATTTACAACATTCCAAAAGTTTTCGAAGTATAATGTAACCAGAAAATTCAATGGCATCTAGATTTTCAGTTCCACTTTGAATTGTATTTAGTACTTGTCTTTGCTAATACCTTGTGACACTGAGTGCTAGTGCTTTAAGTGCTTTTTCCATACATATAAATCCTATTCTGCCTTGCTGGAATGATCCGTTGCTCTGCTATTGAACAAGGCAGGAGACAACAGTCCTTTGCCCTCTCTGAGCTTCTTCTGGACACAGAGATGCTGGATGATGGGACATCTGTAGCTCAGTCTGTGGAGCCCAAGCTCTGGCTGCATTGAAACCTCAGTTGCCCATTGGTAAGTGATGTTCTCTTCTTGATGTGGTCCAGCACTATCATCAGAATCACCAATGGGATGCAGAGTGGCAACCTGCTGCCTCTCCCAACACACCTTTGGTTTCAGCAAATCACTGGCTCTCACCCACAGAGAACATCTCTGGCTTGGGGCTGGCAGTACCCATGTTCTCCATCTAAGCCTGGCTCACCAACATTTACATCTCCTGACTCAGAAGCTGCTTTGTTTCTCTGACCACTTTAATCAAAAAATAATCTTTTCTGCTCAGAGGTTCATTAGTTCTTATTGCTTCCTTGGCTTTCGGTGAGAGGTTATAATCCTGCAAGTGTGAAATTCTCATTAGTCGCAAGGAAGTCTTCAAGAAAACCAGTAATTTGGAGAGAAGGCACGAAATAAATGCAAGTGGTTTTGGTTTTAATAACAATTGATTCAGTTTTTATTCCTTGTGACTGAAGATGACTCACTGCTCTTTCTCATTTATAATTAACTGAAGAAAATATAATCATAATATTTATTCTCTCCGTGAGTAGTTCTGATTATAAACATCTACAGAAGAAAAGGCAACAAATCAAAACTGTTCATCCCTGTCTGTGGGTCTGAAAACCATGTTCATCTAGACTCCACAAGAGATCATTCCTTCTGCCTGTCACTCCAAGGCAAATATCAAGTGCTGGTGGTTACTCAGCCCACTGACACCGGATAAGCTGCCCAAAAGCTGATAGAAGTCCCTTTCATCACTGATCCTAAAGGCTTCAGTCAGGCCTCAAACTGGCTATTAATTACAGTGTTCATATATGGCACAAGCTCCAAAGAGCTGTGCACTGAAGGCAACCAGTAGAGCAACAGTAAGAAACACTTTTATGATCATTAAGAGAACTTGGAACTGCTGCAAAAAGTTTCTGTCTCTTCCATTGTTACCAGCAGAACCTGCCATGCTCACAAAGGTGGTTTTGCATCCACATCTACATTTCTGAAAGCTGCAGCAATCAGCACTATGATCACCTAATACTTTGGAAGGCAAGACTCATAAGAGATGGTGTCCTGAGGTGTGTGCCATGCTGGGAGCTGTGTGTATTCATGCAACACTTTGGCTCTTAAATCTGTTCATAAAACAAGCATACAGCATAAATAACAACTCAGTCTTGGCACAGGCACAACAGTTTACCACAGTGAACAGTAAAACCATCTCTCTGGTGGGACAGATGACTTCATCTCCTCACTTATTCATGGTAGGAGAGCCCATTTATTTGTATTTGCTACCTAATGATTTCCCTGGCATGTTAAATTGTTTAAAAATTAGGTTAAGTGATAATAGATAATAGTGTTCTAAGTGTTGTAAGCCTAAAGCAGCATCAGGAGGCTGAATTGGTAATTCATGGACTTTTAATTCTCAGTTTTCTTTTCTGATTAAATTTTAAATAAATGTCAATTGTTTAGCAGTCTACTGTGAGTCAGTGTGGCAGGGGAAGGGTACAGGGAAGCAGAGCCTTTGCTCTGGAAGTGTTGAGGAAGCACCAAACAGAGCAAGAGCTGATACCTTAGATCTCCTGAGATCACAAATCAAAATAGTTGAAGGTGGAGACTACATACATCTTAGAGGCGGAGAATGTGCAAGTAAAAATGTTGTCTGAAAGCAGATCTGTCCTATCTGGGTCATGTTGATGAAGGTGCTGTCTTCTGTTTTCCGTTTGGTTTATTTTAGCAGATTACCTGTAACTTTGATGTTCTGCCTTTTCTCCACTGAGCAACATATTTCCTGGTCATTAGGAATCATCAGCCTTGGAGGTGGTGCTGTGGCAGTGGAGAGGCTTCACCTTGGTGCCTGCACTACTGAGAGCCTCCACAGAGGCACTGAGTGTAAAATGGGATTTTATTGTGTCCCAGTGAGGAAAAGGCTTTTCGATGAGAGGCAGTGAGTGCCAAACCACTCATAACAGTAATACTGTTTCATTACATTGTTTTTCGTGGAAAAAACTACTTGCTTAGTCACTGTCACACTTTGTATCTTTTATAATTTACCTGCTTCTGCAGCTCATTTATTGGTCCCCGTTGACTGTAAAGTATAGCTAATAGAGTAGTAGCAGCACCACTTAAAAATATGGATATTAATTTCTTCTATATTAAAAAAAAAAAAAGCCTTAATTTTAACAGGGCCAGGAAAAAGAGACAGTGAAAGAATTCAGAAGACTACTAAAGTTGAGGCTCCAACTCTTCACCTGAAGGAACAGATAGTGCATATAAGGGAAAGAGAAGCAAGAAAGGGAAAAGGTTGGAAGGAGCCATAAATCCCATTCTTGCCTTTTATAGAGAAAACATTGAAAAAAATGATGAATCTTTATTAAGATTGCCCTGGGGCCTACGTTATAGAAAATGTTGGTTTAATATAGCTCATGTATTTTTTTTGACATGGTATCTTCAAAGGACCAAGGCTGATAGAGAGCTGTAATGATGAGCTTGACTCATTGACATATGTAGAGTAGGACTGTAGAGCTGGGTCTACAGAGGCAAGCATCAGTATTTGTCTCTCTTCAGGGGCTCTCCCAACACCCCTCCCACTGTGGAATTTTACACCTAAGGAGATGACCAAGGCCTTGTGGCTTTTCCTGTTGTGGTATGAACAACCTTTAGGAAAGGAAGTGGTTGGTTTGTCTAGCCAAACCTCATGGGAGTAGGACGTCTAAGAAGCCCAAGTTTTTAGCCCATTGAAAGTGTAGTGTCCTCCATCAAATTAAAATGCTTTATTAGAGCAAAGACTGGAGACATTTGACTATCTACTTTTGATTCACTTGATATGGCAAATGTTTTTGTATGTTTTTTGCTAAATGGTAATTTACTAATTCAGCAAAGAGTTTATAATAATAGTTCTCTGATTATCCTGTTTTTCAAAAATGATCACAGCAGAAGCCTTTAAACATGGAATCTGTGCATTTAGCTCTTTCTTTCTGGTGCTCTGTGTCTTTCAACATCATGCATCTGTGAGTAGACTCCTTCAGGTGTGGAGGTCTGGGCCACTGTGCCCTTCATAAAGCTGTTGGTACAGGAGTATAAATATTTTCCTCTCTTGAAATTTTTATTTATTATTGACAATAGCAACAATCTTTGCTTTCTATTTCAAAGAATTTTCTTGATTAAAACATGTATGTATACACATATCTATGTTCTTCATGAGTCTGTTAAGTACAAAAAATTCAGTTTGTTTTACTGGTGTTACCAGGAGGCCTGCAGCATCAATGTTTCAGTTAACACCTGGTTGCTGTTAATGGTTGAGTAAATGTCTGCTTTTTATATGAAAATTAGGGACTTTTCCAGCTTTTTTGAATTCTAGAAATAACTCCGAACACATTAACACAGTGTGACAAAAGCTGAGAGAATAATGCACATGGTCATTAAAAAAAATAACCCCCTAGACCTTATTCAGAGAACTAGCATACATATTCTTATAAAGAGAATCTCCTAATCTTCTATACTCTGTTTTAGTGTTTCAGTGCTTCTTATAACAAAGCAAGGATAATCTCACAATACATACATGTTACTACAAGTGAGATCAAAGTGTGCTTCAGGGAGTCTTTCTTTGACACAGGGTAAACATAATCACTTTTGCAAGTCTAAAGCAGTGCTGGTTAGCCCTTTTTGTAGGCTTGTGCTTCACATCTCAGCATTTCATGAGCTGAGTGAAAAAAAAGGCACTTCTCAGCTGCTACCAGTTTCTCTGACACTGGCAGCAAAATGATGAGTCAGTCCAGCTGAGATCCGTCCCTGTGTCCTGGAGGATAAACCTGGTGTCTCCAGAAGCTTAGAGGATTCTCAGTGTCAAGAATGTATCTGAAATATGTCCTTAGGGCTCAGTCTGAGAGGTAAATGCTAATGATGGAAATTTCCTATTGAATCAGTCACAAACATCTCTCTTTCCTCAAAGTATCTGTGTTCTGATACACTCCAGCTGTGGATGAGTCAGGTAATCCCATGCCATTAAAGGCGGCTTTCTAATTCCCTTTATAGAAATGTGGATCACTGAAACAAATGAGATAAGTCTCTGTATGTGCAGATACTGAATCTTCTCTCGAATAAATCTAAGTACAAGAAGAATATTTGGCCCCTCACTTGAGCAATGTCTTGAACAGCAGCAAATGGGCTGCTGAGCTGAAGGTGATGTATGTCCAGCAGACCCAGAGTGCCACCCAGAGTTCTGGGGTGATCCACAAGGCTGTTGCTCTTGAGGATGCAACATGAAACTGTCCACAAAGAAAGCTCAGGAAGAAGAGTTAAATCTGTCATGTCACTCTTCTCTGGGGTTTAAGATGGTTTCTCAGATTTCCTCAGAAAAAAACCCAGAGTTAGGTCCCCCCTGGCAGAAGCACGGATGGGTTGTGGGTACCCTCTCAAAAAATTCTCATAGCTTAGCCAGTATCTCCTGAATGAGGGTGCTGGGTCTGGTTCTGGTGCATGGATGCACTTTGCTCAGCTAACTGAGCAGTAGGTCAGCTGAAACTCAGCACCTTGCTCCCCAAGAAAGTCAAATGTTCTAAAGGTGAATTCATCCCTCTTGGGCAGAGCAGGTTTTCAGACTAGAACCACCACCCTTGGTGGTGAGTGCTGTCACTCTGAGGCTGGCGTCTCAGGGGAACATGGACATTTCCTCACAGTTGGGTGACACACCTTTGCCTCCTGAGCATAGGATTGCTCAGAACAGCTTTGTGCTCAGTGCAGGCCCCTGCAGCCTGTTCAGAGCAGGCTGAGCATCCCTCTTCTGCCCAGGGACCAGCCCCACTGTGCCTAGGGTCCAGATACCTACATCCTCTCATGTGTCTCACTGTCTTGCAGTTATCTCTCATGGATCACTGTGAGTACTTCTTTAACTACTTTTCCTTTCAGAGTTCTTGCTCTAACTTGCTTTCTCTCTCTCCCTCCTTACTTGGGTGTTTTTTGGAGCCTCCAGGAGGAGATTGTTTACAAATTTATTTATTGTGGCAGCTGTGTGTCTTGACATATCCTACAGGAATAGGAGCACTTGTAGGCTTTGAAACAAAACATGGTCTGCAGGCAGAGTTCAGTCTATTCCTGCAGCAGAAAGTCTTTCCCTACATGAAGGAAGCTAGTAGCCTTTGACTCCTGCTCATAAGCAGATTCTCTAATGACCTCTGGTTTTACTACACCCATCAGTAGCTCCTAGGGATTCATCTTCAATGTGAAGACTTACTGACTGCAGCTGGAAAAAAAACAATGGATTTTCTATATCTGTCCAGACAGGAATCTCTTCAGAGCACATCAGGTGGCTGCTTAAGCCTACACTTTCCTGCTTGAATCTGTGCTGGGTACTACTATTTCTTCAAGAGATAGGAGCACAGCTGAGAAAATAATCCTGGAGATAAAACTTCAAAATAATCTATTGTGTTGTAAATGCTCAATAACAGGATACTCATATGAAAGCCTGGGAAATAGAGCTAATGCCCTTACACCCTTGTAACTCCATTGGCTCCTGCTGTGTATTGATGTAAGTGGGAAGCGAACAAGAACCCAATTATTCTCTATATGAATGATGCTGTATCTATTCACAACTAGGACATATTGATGGTGCAGAAAAGCCTTGGGGATGTGCTGATCAGTTACCTGGTAAAATATAACGACTCGCATAAAAAAATGTATTTGGAATATTTCTCCCATCAAGTCCATTGTATGTGCTGAGCATTTACTGTTATACATGTGAGGTCTAATTTACCTCCCTTCATACTCTCTTTCACCTCCCTAAAGCAAGTCAGTCCTTTAAGCAAATGTTTTTTTTGCTGTGTGTCCTGAATGAAATTCAGGACATTTCCTGGTGCATCTCCTTAACAGATACAGCCAATCAGACCAGCAAGTAAAGTCAATTTACATAGTAAAGCTCTGAAACTTGTTATACAGTGGATTATCATCCTTATACCCAGTGGATGGGAGGAAGAATCTTCCCTTTTACCTAAAATCTGAACACTGCAAGTAAGTTTGACTGGAAAGATCACTGTGGAAATTCAGCCATTATTTGCAACCCCTGGGATACAAATGACATCAAGCTATTATTTTAGGAATGCTGCACTTTGCCATCTTCCTGTTTACTGTGTATATTCTTTTAACAAGTCAGGTGTCAAAAATAGTTCCCACAGTCCCTTAAAGATGAAGCATAGCAAAAAAATTATAGCACTTAATGGTATCGGGTTGAGTGTAACTCTGGAAGCCTACTTTTAAAACTGTAATTGTATTTTGTCTTCATTCCCTGATGTGTCCTTCCATCTTCTGCCAGGGATAACACAGTAGTCAGCTATTCAATTTCTCAGCCACATTCAAGATGTCTTTCCACATTAGCCTCATATTCCTGCTTCCTCTTGCAGGGTATGACCTTTGTAATGCTGCTTTTTTTGCTAGGGATCCTGCTGGGAAACATACTGGGGACTGATATGGGTTAAAATAGCTAAATATCTTTATTTTTAATAAATAGCTTGAGTGTCTAACTTTATTCCCAGCATACATCCCTCCAGCAGCAGTACCAGGGCAGATGGTCAGTGTGGTGCAACACTAGGGGTGAAGCAGCCAGGGAAGGAAAGGGAGAAGGCAAGAAAGAAAAGGGCCAAGAACTTCTTAAACTGGCTTTGCTATCACACGCAAAAGCCGAAGAGGAAAAATCTGGGTTTTGTGCATGAATTGACAGTGAGCAATGCAGTTTTCACAAGAACCTGTAGCTGGCTATATAATGAATGAACTGCTAAATTCTAGAGGAAATATAACCCACAGTCAATATTTCTGACATGGAGAAAAGACTAGGAAAGACAGTTCAGATCAGTTTTAAGTAAATCTTGCTCAGGAATAAGGGAATCAGGTGACTTCTTTTTCCCAGGAAGACTTCCAGAGATTCTAGTGATAAATAGTTTCTTTTCATCCAAGAAAAAGAGTGTTTTATATAGATTTACATAGAATTACTTTCTTTGAAGGGTCATAATAGTCTGTGTGGTTGTGCTACATGCTAATGAAAGGTAAAACCTTTAATCCAGCAATGTAGATTTACCATGTCATTTCATCTTTCTAGGAAATGGGGATGAATCATAAGCATGTGTATGTATAAACATAGATTATGTGACATGACTCTTCTGAGCAACGCTTTGCCTGCCTAGGACTTCCCTCCTGAATTATAAATCCTATTTAGATATTGGAAGTTGGGACCAATTTCCCACAAAAAAATCTTGTTGTTTTCACCTGTGAAGTACAAAATTCAAAACATGGCAAAAATAACTATGGAGTGGTATCTTTGTTCTGCTATTTTCCTGGTCTCTGGGGGGAAAAAGAAAAAAATCATCTGTGCTTAAGTCCGGGAAAAAAAAAATCCAAAACAAATTTAAGCTATTTATGAAATAGGTTCCTTAAAATTTAAATTAAATTTAGTTTCCTTTTCCTAAAAAAACAACACTACCGTATTGTTTAGAGCAACACCGTTGGTGATTGACAGCTGACTTTACATAGGAGAATTAACTTTCTATAAGCCTGTGTATCATGATATTACTGGAACAATATATCAGCAGTAAACATCAGCCTGTCTTTATCACACTTGCACCTTGCTTTCATTAGCTCTTTGTGTCCTTTATCCTGGGGATCATCTTCCTTTTAAAGAGGGAATTTGTTTATTTTATCAGATGATAGTATGTACGTGGCCTACATATGCGTGATGTTGGGGGTGGAAACAAATGGCACGTATTCTATAGTCCACTCCAAACAGCTTACAAAATGAATAACCAATAAAAAGAAAAATGTCTTTTTAAGATAATGTCTTATAGATAAAAGTTGCTTTCAGGAGTCATTTGTCTGGTAAGGTATGCAAGTTACTTCAATCATCAGGCAGACATGAGAAGATCGAAATAAATCCCAAATGTGGATTTTAGATTCTGCTGCATATCAAATAAAGAAGTATTTTGAGAGCAGGTCTCAAGTTTTCTGTTTCTGGGGGTTGACTTTATACCTCTGATGTTTACTTTCTCCTAGAACAGATTGCCACATAAGTGAGGGAAGGACATGTGCTGAAAGACTTTGTGTCTTTTCTCACAGTCTACTTTCTGTACAGTGATGCGTCAGGCTTTTCATTTTTGACATGCAATAATAGTAGTTGCTTTCTGAGTTTGCTTTTTCCTCCCCCAACATGACTGAGTCAGTCTGGGACCGAAAGCTCAGCTGTAACCTGCAGGGATGAGGCATTTTGAGTTACTTCTTTAGGCTTTTCAGGGCTGGTGTCCATGGACAGTTGTGGGGAGGAAGTAGCAGAGAACATGTCACTGGCACATAGATCATAAAATGAAGGAAGCTGCATATTTTCCCATGTCTCCCATGCTTCAAAATTAGGAATTCTTTGTCCTGCCCAATGCATGTATAAATAATCTTGGTTTTTATGCTTTGCACAAATTGATGTGGACAGCTAAATATAGAAGATTATTTGCTTATTTTTCCCCAGGGTTCAATGGATGTTATATAGTCAAAGGAAAATATACTTTCAGGTGTCTAACAGCATCAAGAATTTACGTTTGTAAAACAGACTAGAGCAAAAGACTCAATAGAAGATGTGAAAAGAAAAAAATATGGGTGTGAAAAGCATTGCTGAAGGGGATAAGCAAGAGTGCAAATATTGACACTGGAAACATCAATGCCTTTGTGATGGGAATATCAGACACTGCAAGAGAATAGTCTTACCCATCACAGTATGACCCGCAAGCTGGTGGGAGAATTCAGCAGTCAGTGTGGATGTCTGCCTGTAAGGTACTTAAGAAAATGCCACCATAGAGATATCCTTTGACAGACAGGAGTCTGCAGTAAGCACTGTTGAGAAGATGACCTTGAGAAGCCCTGCAAGGTCCACTGACATGCAGACAGATGCTGATTTTAAAATTCACTATTTTGGTTTTGAAACTTGACAAAGCATATGATTGTTTTGCTTTTGAGCCCAATTTGTATCCATCTGCAAAACAGTAAGCTCTTCTTGTCATCTGGATATAAACTAGAATTTATTCAACTACAGTGGCCATGAAAGAGAGTTTAGTGGCATGGTTCTTTCTGCTCTAAATCGGGGTATGCTTCACGATATATTTTACTGTTTAAAGGTAAATACTCAGGACATTGGGAACATTTTCCCTTTTTTTTTTTTTTTTTTTTAAGTGGTTCAGTTTACCATAGTTGAAACTTATTTTCCTCTGTTCAAATAGTTATCTCTGTCATAGGGACATAGAATGGTTTGGGTTGGAAGTTTTCATTGCAATATCTAATCTAAATCTACCCTGTTTCACTTTGAATTGCACAGAGTCACACAGAATTACTAAGGCTGGAAAACACTTCTGAGATCATCAAGTCCCAACACCACCACATTGGCTAGACCATGGCACTAGGTGCCACATCCAGCCTTTCCCTAAACACCTCCAGGGACAGTGAATCCACCACCTCCCTGGGCAGTGCATTACAATGCCTGATCACCATCTCCATGAGGAAGTGTTTCCTGATATCCAACCTAAACCTTCCCTGATGCAGCTTCAGGCCATGCCCTCTCATCCTGTCACTAGCTGCCTGGGAGAAGAGCCTGACCCTCACCTGACTACAACTTCCCTTCAGGTAGTTGTAGATAGTGACAAGACCCACCCTGAGTCTCCTCTTCTCCAGGCTGAACAACCCCAGCTCCCTCAGCCTCTCCTCATAAGACTTTCCCTCCAGTCCCTTCCCCAGCCCAGTCGCTCTCCTCTGGACTCGCTCCAGGACCTTATTATCTTTCTTGAAATGAGGGGCGCAGAACTCTACACAGTACTCGAGGAGAAGGCCTCACCAGTGCCGAATACAGGGGAAGAATTACATCCCTGCTCCTGCTGACCACACAAGCCAAGATGCCATTGGCCTTTCATGACAACTGGGCACACTGCTGGCTCATGTTCAACCAGTTGTCAGATTTTGCTGACAACCTTCATAACTTCACCACATATTGAAAATTCTATGTCATGGTTGCTGTGGCCAAGGCGACCTCCAACCACCACATCTTCCACCAGCCCTTCCCTGTTCGTAAACGGTAGGTCTAGTGGAGAACTACCCCCGGTGGACTCATTTACCAGCTGGAACAGCAAGTTGTCATCCATACATTCTAGAAACCTCCTGGACTGGCCTCTTTCTGCTGTGTTGTGCTTCCAGCACAGGTTCACACAGGCCCACCTCTCAAGCCTATGGATGGCATCCCTTCCCTCTGCACCATACTGCTTGGCGGGCAAACTTGCTGAGGGTGCACTCAATCCCACTGTCCCACACACTGACAAAGATTTTAAACAGCACCAGCCCCAATGCCAACCCCTGTGTAATGACATTCATCACTGGTCTCCACTTGGACATTGAGCCACTGACTGCAGCTCTTCCAGTGTGACCATCCAGCCAATTCCTTATCCACTGAGTGGTCCATCTGTCAAATCCATGTCTCTCTAATTTAGAGGCAAGGATGTCATGAGGGTCAGTGTGACATCAGTTACTCTTCCTTTATCCACCAATGCTGTAACCTCATCATAGAAGGCCACCACTTTTGTCAGGCACATGTTGGCTGTCACAAATCACCTTCTTATTTTTCCATGTGCCTTATTATAGTTTCCAGAAAGATCTACTCTATGATCTTGCTGAGCAAAGCGGAGAGGCTGATTGGCCTGTAAGTCTCCAGGTCTTCTGTTATTCCCCTTTTTCTAAAAAAAAAAATAGAGGCTATGTTCCCCCTTTTCCAGTCAGCAGGAACTTCACTGAATTGCCACAACTTCTCAAATACGCTGAATAGTGGCTTAGCATCTGCCAGTTCCCTCGGGACCCACCGATGCATCTCATCAGGTCCCTGTTGGTTCCCAGCATTTACACTTCCATTGTGTCTTTAAGGGTTGGGTTCTTACTTTGCATCATTGCAGATTTCTCCCAGATATATCCAGTGCTCACAAAGCTAATGTACTTATGAATGGTGAGTCAGAGACTGGGCTACTATAGGCTTTATTTCAGGATGTGTGCTGAAATAGTTTGAAGCAGTTTTTACTAGAGCTCTCAAGGTAGAGTAGTTTGTGCTTCTGCTGTTGCTTTCATGTATTAGGAAGAAATGAAGAGAGACCAAGATTGAGAGAGACACATCTAAAGGAAGAAGTTTGCAAATGCAAAAATATGCAAAAGTTGTGAAACTATTCTTTATATAAGAACTATAAGCAATGCTCAAGACCCTGTTGGGATCTAACAATGAGAAATAAGATTTATAGTCTAATGCAGAGAAAATGCAGGCACAAAGTCAGAAACTACCATGTAAAAAAAAAATAAACACAAAAAAAAAAGTTAAAAAGAACTAATTCCCACCTTTCCAGTTTAAAGCAGATGTTCATCCTCCTTTAAAATATTTTCATCTTTCTCTAATAGATATGACAATATTGTATTCACAGGCATGCTTATTCTTCTTCTAAATGTCAGGATGCTTACTCTAATAGGTTTGGAGCTGGAGATTGTAATAGACATAAAATGATTTCTTATACCAAACCATAAATGGTATTTAGCTGAACAAACACCAGCAGCAACCACTTCAGTAAACACATCATAGGCGTACACAGATACATGCTTATACAAATTATTTGTTTGACCAAATAAAAATACCTGGGTTGTATTCATGTTGAGAAGCATGGTGGCATGAACAGGTTTGACTGGGACAGTCTGCTTATCTTACACAGCTATAAAAAGAAAAGCTGAGGGTATGTGCCAAGTCCTGGCAAGGCATGGCAGGCCTCTGCCTACCTGTTTTCTTTCCTGAAAAGCTTTGCAAGAGCTAAGTAATAGGTTTCTGCAGCTGTATTAAGAATGTGAAAATATACCATATCAATTGCTAGTAAAAAAGAATTGCCACAACTTCTCAAATACGCTGAATAGTGGCTTAGTAAATGCAGGGGTTTTAAGCCCTTCAAGTTGTGAGCGGATGGGAAGGGTCTGCCCTGGTGCTAGGGACCTTGTGTCTTTGCCAGCCCTCACCAGAAAGAAAGCCCACACAAGGTTTTCAGCAATTCTCATTAAACATTCTGTTCAGCTGTAGCTGACACTGCTGCCAGCATTAGAGACATTTGAAATTTCTGCAGACAACTATAACTCAACAGGAGGAGACGTGCTGTCATCTTCTTCCCAACAACAGGCGCTAGGACCCTGCTTGTGCACCCCTGCAGAGGGATCCTCCGAGAACACGTATTTTCTGAGACAGTTTTTATAACTGAAAACAGGACAAAAACAATCTAATTTCTACACTTTTTCACCTTGTTGTGGTTTAAGCGTTAACAGACTGAGTGGGGGGGGACAGTTGGTAACCCAGGACCCTGAGTGGTCAGAGGGCAGCTGTTATTCCCTCCCTTTCCTTGCCACACTCCATAGAACAAGGAGGCTGGAAGCCAGGGGTGGGACTTTTCCTTCCCGGGCTCTAGGAGCTGTGAGGCCGCCTCAGCTGGGCTGGGCCTGACCACGTGCTGTGCGAGATCCATCGCCACCTGAGAGTGGCTTTGTATAGCGTCCTGTAGCCTTCTGCCCCTTATACTATTTTCTTCTGAATTTTTTTTTTTTTTTTTTTCCCCCTCCTGTTACTCATTAAATTTGTTATAGTCTTAACTCCCCTGGGAGGGAGGGGGCTAATTCTGCTCTGTGTTTCATGTGGCCTTACCCTGAGCATTAAACAGAGACACTCCTGCTACATTTTTTAAGAGAATGCTCTCTATATAACTTTCTGGGGCACCAGCACTGTTGTTCAGTGTAGTTGGCTGTACTCAGGTACTACACAATTAGAGCTAGGTACAAACTTGAACAGGAAAGAGTTCATGTCATATTATCAATTAACTAACTTGCTATCTTAGGGGGCATGAAACAATTTGGTGATCAACAGGTAAGATATGCTGGTGGAAGTGAAAGAAGAATAGAAAAGAGATAATATCTGGGGAAGAATAGAGATGCAAAATAGTTGATACTGTTTATTCCTAATTATCTATTTGCTGTTTGCAATGCTTCCTGAATGTAGTTTTCCCTTATGTCTTTGTAACTGCTGATGGGTGGTGACTCAAGTTAGTCAAGTGAAGGTGCTTCTGGTAACAGATGAGTGCTTAACAGAGAAAAAAAAATGCATCTGATGAAGATTAGCTCTTCCAGAGATTCAAAAGGAGCAAGCTGGTCTGACAGCACCCTGTGCATTTAAAGAAAGCAGGAAAATAATCAGCCCTTTACTTTAAGAGTGTTGAAGGATAGAAAGGGGGACTGAAAGAAGAAGAGATAGGGTAACTGACTCAAACACCATTCAATGGGAAAATTGCATGGTGTTGCCATAAGGAGCCAGGGTTCCACCCATGACACAGAACTCAGTTCTGCAAGAGAGATGGTGTTGCCTATAAAGGTGCTGCTGCTAAAACCATTGTGCCACCCCTTCCCTTCATCAGCACCAACGTCCTGTGTTTCTCAGCCCTTCTGAGTATGACTTGTGTTATACATATTCCTCTATATAGACAGCATATTTGCTTTGTTTTCCCTTTGCAACACAGCTGCAAAAAACAAGCTTCTGATGTTGCTTTCTTGGCACGTTTCCTCTTCCTGATATTCCTAGAAAAAGCAATATAACACAACTCAGACAGCACAGTGATGTGTTGGACTGCTTGGGGCACAACTGTCTCTATCCTAGAGGCCAGAGGCTCTACAAGTTTCCCTGGTTGGCTTGTTTTTTACTGTGTTTGACCAGGACTTTTTAAAAAAGCAACTAAAAAGCAATCTGAATGAAAGTGCTCTTGTCCTGATAGAGTTCATAGTTCTAAGATGAATGAATGAATCTGAGGAGATGGTGACCACTAGCAATGTGCTTCAAAAGGGCCAACACAACAGCCTCCAGACTGGAAAGAAAGTGCCCGTGGAGAAGAATCAAAAGGGGGAAAATTACTCCAGGAGAGATGGCAATTTCTATACAAAGCAATATCAAGGACACACCACGATCCTGTCGTCCCATGGAATAAAAATAGGAAAATGACATAGTGGCTAATCAGGCTGGATGAGGCATACCTGGAGAACCAGAAAACCAGAGAGAAATAAAAAGTGAAAACAGTGCTAGTAACTATAAATATCTATAGCTGACTGGCACAAACAGAAAGGTAAAATTAATTTCACAAAGACATTTTTCTTATGAAAAAGAGTGGGAAAATAATCATCAGGAAGAGGATTAAACTATTTAGGACCTATTTGGTGTAGCTTTCACAAAAATGTTGATAGTGATTGTTGTTTAAACAGCTAATGAATATTGAGGAGGCAAGTCCACATCAGGAGAGGGAAAGTGTAGGTTAAAGACTCTTTAGGTAAGTGGGATATACTCAGACTGAAAGCACAAGATGAACATACCCTTGATTCCTTATGGAACTGGTCAAACTGTATGTGCTTGAATAATTATTATTTTTAATTAAAAAAAAAAGCATTCACAAAAAATAGTAAAGTCCCAGAAGACTGGAGAAGGACAAATATTAGAAAGAGAAACAATTTTTTTTTTTTTTTAAGAAACTGTACTCTAGAGAATTACAGCTTAGATAGCTTAGGTACCCAGAAAGACTCTAGAAGAAATTACATTCAAAGAACAGTAGAAATTATTTGAAATTTAGAAAATATAAACAAACAAAAAAATAGGAAAATTATATTAATTAGGTATGGAATTGAGACATCTAAACGATAGGAAAAGACTTTGAAGTGGTTTTCTAGGCAGCCTGTGGGCTAGAGCAAGACAGAAAAATCAGTTTAAATAGAAGCAGAGGAAACACGTTTTGTATTTTAGGACAAACCTGCAAATGCTAAATATATCTAAATAGTATTATTTTCAAAATAGGCTGTAGAATCTGCAGTTGCCAAGTCCCTGAGGAAGACCACCATCTTCCTTTTTCTACATTAAGTTTAATTTCCCAAATTCCAGCAGTGAGCTTTGCTGTATGAGCCAGTCTCCACAGACTGCCTGTGCAAGGCCAGCTTTGATGAGTTGCTTCTGCCTGTGGTCACTCAACTTTGACATGGGAATAGATGTTTCATAGACAATCTCTCTTAGATTTGAGTTGGCAAGACTGAGAGTTGTACTGTTGGGAATGTTCTTTACAGAGGTGAGTCTGCAAGGGTTCCAGAATCTGCTCAGAGAAATAACCCTTGCCTGTCCTACATTAGAAGGGTAGTACGACCTGGCACTCATATAACACTGCTGGGCAAGTCCTGGACTTAGGGAAAGTCCCAAGAATGTTTTTCACACACCAGAGCATCTCTTTTTTTGGTGCTGAAATGTTGCTATCAAAATATACAAGAAATGTTGCAGAGTTCATCATCACACCTAGAAATCAGACTGAACATAATGTTAGGCAAATCAATATCTCATTAAAAAAAAAAAATAATTAAAGACTTACAGTTTTTGTCAGGTTTATTCCTACCATGTACAGAATATACAGGGTAATGGGTTTACTTTGATCCAGACAGAAGAGGTGACAGAGATGCAAGGACAAAATAATAGCTAAGACTTTTCTGCAGGTTTGCATTTAATTATACAGTAAAGCTCCTCCAAGGGATGATGAATCTGAGCAAGAGGTGAGCAGCAGCATGACACATACATGTAGTGATCAGGCCCAAGCCAGCTGTCTAGAGAATGTGTCATTTTATTGGAACACCAGGCAAACTTGCATCTGGAAGATAACCACGTAAGTGTAGGAATTGGGAGGGAAGGGAGATCTCCCCAGCACAGTACGTATGACTGGAAGGGATCAAGCCTTCGCCTGCTCAGAAAATCGCATCTTAATCACATTTTAAAATCCCCTTTATATATAAAAAAAAAAGGACTGAAGTCCCTTTTAAAACTAATAAGTACTTTTTGCTGCCTTTTGTTTTCTGGGCAATTGTTCCAAAACCTCACTGCCTTCATGATTACAGCACTTCTGAATTTCTCTCCTGAACTGGACACTATTAGTTTATTCCATTTATTCTTGTGCCAATGGTGTTGTTCAATTTTCATGGCCAGGGAGGAACCACATCCCTTCTCAGGCTTTGTTTTGCTCTTTGAGGAAAGCAAGCACCCATCATGCTTTCAGAGTTATGCATAGCGTAATGATCCCTATGCTAATGATGGAGGGAGCTGGCTTGACAAAATAGCACTTATGCATCCATGTTACTGAGTTTAAGAGCCTGTTAAGAAGTAAAGTGATGCCCCTCTTCCTGGGGCATATTATGAGGTAAATAACAAATTAACTGAACTTGAGCTCTGGTTATTCTGGGCTTCTCTGAAACACTGGGACAAGGGGAGCCAGCAGTGGTCCCGGAGCTATGGTTGACATCTAGGAGAGAGCTTCTTGGCAAGAATTTGATCCAATATGCACATCCAGAGCAGTAGCTCTGTAATTCTTGGGAAAGATTCAGCATGGCTCCATATCAGTGTCTGATTGTCATTATTGACAAAGACCAATTGGGACAGAGAAAAAATGCAGCTCTGCTTCTAACTCTGCTTCATATTCCCTCATGGACAGGAAACAACTGGGGGGAAATCATCAAGAAAAAAATCCTGCATTCCAGTGACCCTTTGGCTTTAGCCTGTGGATAGGGCTTTTCTGTCTCACACTCTCTGCATTGCTACAAGATCTAGGCAGAATCAGTCCCTTACTATGTCATTTTCCATGAAATTAAGGTCAATCTGTCAATTACATCTCACTGATGACTCTGATGAAGCTCAGATTTTCACCTCGTCTCTACCTTTTGCCAGCAGTAGTTTTTACATATCCAGATGTTCACATTTAGCTGCTAAAGTTGCATTCCTAAATCTAGATATAGATACCCAAATAAATACACTCCTTCAGAGAGGGCTGCAGTCAGTTATGTCTCAGCAAACCAGGCCACTTTTACTTAGCAGTGAACCTCACATAGGGCAGTCTGATTTCTCTGAACACGTTGCCCTATAGATATAAGATCATTGCTAACGCAGTGAAAATATTATTCAAAAGGATAAATGTTATAGATCCTGGATTTTTAAAACCTCTCTCCAAACCAAAACTTAACCTTTAACTTAAAAAGTGACTATGTGTATCTGGACTAAAAGCACCTAACAAGATTTTTCTTAAAGGCTGTTTAAAGGGACACTGCATCTGTGGTTTTATTGTTTTTATTTACAGCTTAAGGAAAGAATAACACTATATATATATATAAAAAAAAAAAAAACAAGCAAAACAAAAACAAACCAACAACTAACCACAGCAAGCTTTGCAGAGAGAAATAACACAGCAGGCCTTGCAGAGTCATCATGTTTTTTCTGTTCTGTGGATTTGTCTGTTTATTTTTGGTGATGTCTTATCCAGGTGACACTAATGGATCCAGATGGGAAGCAAAACTTGAAATCATTCAATCCTTTAACAAGTAAAGATGTTCCAGCAAAAAACCCTATAAGGTAATTCCTCCTCAATGTATCTAGCATCACCTCCTGCCAGGAACTGTATGTTTTGTAGGCAATGGGCTGCTAAAGTGCATACTCTTGTGCACTATGTGGTGTAATCATTCTCAGACTCTCAGAGCACTGTAGACACAGCCAACAGTGGCTGAATGCTGCACGCAGTCTGAGTCTCCATGTTTAACATAGGATACCTTCTTATGTATAGATTATTTCTACAGACTTTTACACTGGTGCCAGCACAGATAACAGTTTGAGTGGCTTTAATATTTACAGACTCTGCTCTTTTAAGCCAGTTGCAGTGTGAAATGCAAATGCACACTGGGTTAACTGTTTGATGTGTATTTGCATATCTGGCATGGTGGTCCAGGTCTGTGGTCCAAGAACAGTATTATTCTCAGACTTTGTCCCAGAGCTGTTTAGCATCACTGAGTAGGTGGTGATAGTACATTTCTAATGTCCAATTAGTGTTAGCAGTGAACAGTGAGACCCATACAGATGCCTCAGAAAAGCAAAACAGATTGACTTTTTACTAAGAAAGTGTGGCCAGTAGGTCAAGGAAGGTGATTTTGCCCCTTTACTTTGCTCTGATGAGACCTCACCTCAATACTGTGTCCAGCTCTAGAGCCCTCAGTGCAGGGAAGACATCAGCCTGTTGGAGGTCCAGAGGAGGGCCAACGAAAATGGGAAAAGGGCTGGAATACCTCTCCTATGAGGATAGGCTGAGAGTTAAGGCTGTTCAGCCTGGAGAAAAAAAGGGTCTGAGGAGACCTTATTGTGGCCTTTCAATACTCAAAGCGGTCTTATAAGAAAGATACAGACACACTAATTAGCAGCGCTCATTACAATAGGACAAGGGGTGATGGTTTTCAATTCAAAGAGGGTACATTTAGATTGGACATAAGGAAGACAATTTTGTACAATGAGGGTGGTGAAACACTGATTCCTATCCCTGGAAGTTTTCAAGGCCAGGTTGGATGGGGCTTTGAGCAACTGAATCTGGTTGAAGATGTCCCTGCTCACTGCAGGGGGGTTGGACTAGGTGACATTTAAAGGTGCCTTCCAACCCAAACTATTCTATGGTAATAACTGGGCCTAGAAAAAAGGGCATAGAAGTGACCTCTTTTCTCAGCTGAAGGGTAGGCCAGTTAATTATAAATTGTTTCTCAGTGTGATCTTTCTTATCCATAAAAAGGTTTTCAGAAATAGGATTTAACTAAAAATGTAGAGGTTCAATTTCTAGCAGGAATCAGAGATGATTTCTCTAGACATTTTTGGGGGTGTGATGAGTAGATATCTTTCCTGCATTTTTGTGCAGCTAATAACAGAAAAACACAACCCAAATAGCAAGCTTCAGTGAGGATGGAAACTCTGTTCTGAAATGAACTTTGCTGTCACTGAGGATTTCCTAAAGGATGAAGAAACTGAAGCCAGACCTCTCTCACTGTCCTTGGAACAGAATAAAAAAAAAAAAATTAATCTCTTTTGAGATGTGTAACACTACACACAGCATCAGAAACCAAGATTCTTTTGGCCTTTATGCTGGTCCCAGCACTGATCAGGGCATGAATAACACTGGGTTTATACTACACGCAAACCATAGATTCTCAAACAACTTCTTTTCACCTGGGTCCAGGTATGCAAGCTCACTGCATATTGACCTTCGCCCTTCTTCATTCTTCATCCCCTGTTTTCATGAAATACAAACACTGCACCCCAGGCAGCGTCCAGCCAGGACAGTTGAGGATGCTGAGCCATGCAGCTGCTTCACTGGTGGTATGGGCACAGCTTAAGTACGTTGCTCTGGGTGAATAAAGCAGATCTTTCTCAGGGTCTTTGACCCTGTTTTTTAAATAGCACTGTATGGGCCTAGACCAGTGAAATTACTTCCTGGTGATAGCAAACTGAAAAGTCATTTATATATCTTCCCTGTCTTCTGGTGAAATCAGTAATGTAATCGAAACTCATTCACATGAATATTGTGTGCCCAGTAGAACAGTTCTGAATTTCTCATTTCCTTCCTGCCCCTATTACAATTAAAATAAAACTTTTGATCTCCTTTTAGACAACATTTGGACCTGGTTTTCTGCCATGGTTTGACTGGGTTCTTGAAAAGATTTTATCCCACTGTTGTACAGATGAAAAACTGTCTAGGACAATCTTTCAAGTTAACATTATAATCCTCCATGTTTGCAGCAGAAAGCGATTTTCCTACAGCTGTAATGGCATTAAAAAGGTACTAATAGAGAAAAAAAAATGTGCTGTCAGCTATCTGCTAGAAGAGAAAGCCCCACAGACTTGTGGGCATGAATAATACTATGTGCAGAATGAAAAATTAAGTTTTGAGGTGGTGATGAAGAAAAGGTTATATTTTATGTATGCATTCTCAGGTGCTGACTGATAATTGCTAAGCTTAAGTGCATAAACATCATAGGCACAGGGAAGAAAGTTTAAAGCATCCCTGTGAGATTGCGGGCTCTGTGTTTCCTCCCAGCCATCAAACTGGTGATTACCTCTTGGTGCATAAGTCAATCCCTTCTTCCAAATCTCTCCAGGCAGCTGCAGCACCTCTCAGGCTGTTGACCAACCATGATATGCAGAAGCTCTGCCAAAGCATAGTCCACCCAGCTAGCAGCAGCTTCTGTTGGTATAGAGGGTAAATACCAGGATATGTCACTGGTTTGATCCAAATATTTTTTTCTTCATGAAAAATTTGAGGGTTTTAATGCACTTACACTGTAATGTAAAAGAACTGCATTATGTTACTCTGTATCCTCTGTGCACCATCCAGGCTTGTCCTTCAAGAGATCTACTATACTGTTAGCAGGTTTAACTGTATCTGAGGAGGTGAATAAATCTCTCCAATAACCCCTTGAGTCCTAGCCTTATCATGGCCTTTTTGTTAGATTACAGAATTGCTTTAGCTTTACATTTTCTTTAAGGTCAAAAGGTTGGGGTTTATTTCAGAGTGCTTTTTCCAAAGAGCCTGTCGCTCTCTGCTCATGAATCTTTTGTTCTGTACGTATAAGAGAATTTCAATTGCCAAAACAAACTCAGACAACTTTGCTCATTAGAAAAACATTTCCTAAATAGCTGGTGAGACTGATGATGTGCTTTATCCTGCTGGTATAAACTGCTTCTGCAGTCCAGTTACCTAACTCCTAACTTTATATGAACCAGTGGTTTCTCCTAGGCCCCAGTTAATGGAGAAAAATCCTAAGACCTGACAAACATAAGAGCTATGTATCAGTGCTAAAAACTGATGTGATATTTCAGAGCATCTCGTATAGGAAGAACAATGGGAGGGAGAAGAATCACCGGAAGATGCCCTAAAGAGGGTCAGAGCTGGAGAAATAATGAGTCATCATAAGAACACTGCAATTTCTTTCTCTCTTTGCCTGCTTTCCCACACAGAAGTAAGGTTTTCAGGGCAGCTGTATTTTGTAGCAGCAGCGTTTTCCCCCGACACTGGATTTTTCGTTCCTGAAAGCGACACCCCACCTATTGCTACATGATTATCGTAAATGATGAGTCTCTTCTAACTCAGAACCTTCCCTGAAAAAGTTGCCGTGAGAGGAGCAGTGCTAACACCATTACATCTGACAGTCAAAACTCAAGTGAAAGAGATAGTCTGTGTTCTGGATCCCCACTGTTCCAGTCAACTGCACTGTATCCCTCTCTTAAAGAACTATTATTTTTTCCTTATTTTGAAACTACTAAGACCTATAGTTGACCTACCATTTCCTAGAAGGAGGCTATTAAGAGTCACATTTCTGCAATGGGAAGCAATCTTTTAATTTCTAGTCTGTTATTTCAGGAACAAATTGCAATTATCACCGATAAGTTCGATGAAACATTTAGGAAGCTGGGCAGATATGTATTTTCTCCTATAACTATGCAGAAAAACTCAAGTTGCTTAATAAATTCTGCTTTTGCTCAGTTTGCTGCAGCATCCAAGCAAGCTGAGGTTAAAGAACCATTTTGTCTGATTTTGAAAATGTGCTGCACAATAAAAACGCTTGATTTCCAAAAGGGCTGGAATTCAGAACTTTCTAGAAATTGAGTGCTTTTAAAATGTCCTACTTTTTCTTACTCAAGACATTCCCTTTACTCTAACAGTCTTAACGTCTGAAGTTGCTCCATTGGTTGTTCGTGCACTGTAGGGCCCATTTGTCTGCACCATTGGTGCTTGTTCACAACCCTCCACTTGCAAATCCAAGGAAACAGCATTCATCCTGTGCTACAATAAACCTTTGTAAATGGGTTCAGGAGCGGTACCATAGGTCTTGCTCACACAGATGGGAGCTTGCTCTCTTCCAAGGCCCATAACACAGCATCCTGTGCTCCGAAAGGTGAGATGCACAGTTTTCAACTGACCTGGCCAATCTTTCCAGCAGTTTGATGGTAACACGTGCAGTAGGTCAACACTGCTTCCTCTACACACAGACAGCATATGGCATGGACAGTATGTGAGTGCCCTGAAAGGGTGAAACAATGATAAGTCCTAGTGACAATATCCTGCAAGTCCAAAAGTTAACATGTTTTTGTTTGTTTCTTTTTTGTTTGTTTATTGTTGTTTGTTTTGTGTGTGTGTGTGTGTGGTTTTTTTGTGTGTGTTTTTTTTTTCTTTTAAAGAGAAAGCTGAGCATGGACTTGCATTACCTCTATCTTGGATGAAATTCTCCTCGATTTTATAAGGATAACCCTACTGTTGGGTTTTAGAAATGGAGGACAGATTCTGGAACTCTGGAAGCACTGTCCAGAGGAGAAATTGCTGCCAAGGCTGTGCTGCCTGGTGCAGGTACAACAACAGCTTCCCTTCTGAACTCTGCAGCTCTCCTCCTCTTTGTGCTTATTTTCAGAGGTTGCCTGAAGGTTTACTTCTGCTTCATTTAATCTCACATAATGATGGAAATCATTTATCTCTCTTGAAAATAATTCACAATCTGTATAAACTGACAGTGGAAATAGACACTCAACTGGCTAATCTTTGTATAAAATTCTGTTTAGGTTTTATTTTACTGGTATCAGTTCAAATCTTTTTAAGGAACCTGAAGGGAATTCCCATTGAAATGCCCTTATGAAAGAAAAAGCCATTTTTGAAAGAGAAACTTCCCTTTTTTTTCAACTTTCAACCATCCTACTCAATCATACTCAATAACTCAGTATTAACTATTTAGATGTTTGACGTAAATGTGATATTGAAATAATCATAGAATAATAGTTAAAATGAAACTATGCAATAAAGTTTGTCATATCTGAAAATATTTTTGTATTTGCAGAATGAAAGGAAAAAATAAAAGCAACATTCTGACATTTCCTCTGAGAAAAAGCATTAAAATGTGATCATCTTCACTGTTAACCTTGCTGTGAATAATGTCAGTATCCTCTGTGTCAGCTTTGCATTAGCAGCTCCCACCTCCTCTCCTTCCTTCTTCACCTGTTTCCCTCCCCCTCTTGGGTTCCTCAACAGAACAGATATTTCTCTTATCTCTGCTAGCTGTTCCTCATATCTAAATACGTAATTCCCCTTCATAACTCCCGTGATTGCTGGCTCCTTGCAGTGCATGTGCTCTCTAAATAATAATTCTTGCTGACCTTAGCGAGCTGTGTTGTTCTTCTGGCTTCTTTGGGTGTTTTCCAGGTGATTTGACTGATAAATATGGTTCTGCTAAATAACTCTGCTCCTTTCTGTACTCTTCTTCCTATGCTCTGTACTGCTATGATATCCAGACAGTCTGTAAAATGTTACGTCATTCGCTATTATTTCAGCAGTGGCCATAAAGTTTATTCAGTTTTATAAAAGAGAAGGAAATAAATTTTTGGCACTGGCTCTGTTGATATTCACAATTTCTTTTTCTTCTGCAAAATGCTTCAATTTCATATTATGATTTACCTCTTATTCACTCCATCAAACATCGCATCATCAAACAACACATTGCACACCTACATTTAACTCAGCTTGCTGGAAGCATTTTTGTTTCAGGAAACCTATAAAAGTGAAGTAGAAAAGTGACCCCAGATCTAGTAAATGTAAAAAAGAACTGCCTCAGGATGTATTGCCATTTACTACAAAGAGGTAATTCTATATTCAACATTACTGTGACTGGTTTTATTTGCCAAGACTCTGAAGTGTCTGGGAGCTCTTGCTAGAGCAGAGCACAGCTGTGGGAGGCACTGTACAAGCAAAGGGCAAAGAAAAAACCAACACCCCAAAAGCCAAGTCACACAGTAAACCACTTACAATCTGCATAGATACAATTGCTGGAGTATCAGCACTCATTGTTTTGTCTGATTTTGTCAAAATAAAAGGCAAGCCAATGCAGAAGCCCCACACCAGGAAGGCATAGTCTGTCACAGTACTGGACAAGAACTCATTAGACAAAATATCTGGCCCATTATCCAGCCTGAACTGTGAAATCCAACAATTTACCTTTGCATTTTTATAACTGCTATCAAGATGACATTACAAAATAAAGCTTCAAGATCATAAATGGGATAGAAGAGCAGCATTGCTATGGAAGCAAAGATAAGGATGACAATAAAAAATAACTCTGCTTAGATGTGGATATTTGCCACTATGAGACCAGACTCCTTACAGGACAAATGGGACACCCTTCCTAGCAGCTACAACTGTTGAAGGCTGTGGTTTCCTATTTAGTCATCAGTAAATCATGGTGGGAAATGAATACCACTCACATTTGGCAAACAACATTAGGAATGAGGTACAATGCTAAGTATTTAAACAGCTTGGTCTGGTTTGGTGTGGATTGTCACTAACTTCCTTGAGATTCAGAGCTAGAAGTGAGTGATAAGATCTTTCTTGTCCAGCAAGAGAGAATTTCCTCTTCATTTAGAGTTAGAGAAGTTTTCAGTAGAAAAAGCATCTTTCTTAGCTTTTTTTCCTCTCTGTTTCCCACCTCCCCACCCCTACCCCATTTTTATAAGTGAGCATGCTATACTCTACTCAGCTGTTCCCTGTGAAAAAGAAAAGTTGAGAAAGATTTTCTATGTGCACAAGTCTATTAGAGGCTGAATGCAAGCTTTCCTGAAGGACCAATTCACAAAAGGTTTGCATCCACGTATTGACTCAGATGTTTAAGCCTGTCCAGATAGCAGACACAAATCAGAGTTAGCAAACCATTTCCTTGACCATTTCTGTCTCCTCAGTCTTTGACAGATGTCCCAACTGGAGTAAAAACATAATAGGAGAAATGTGTATAGAACAAGAAGGAAAGGGTAGAGAAAATTATTTCCTTTGCCTCTCTAGGGTAGTCCATTATAACACAGACACCAATGGCAGGGTGTTAGAGTCCTGCACACTCTGTGTTTCAGGCAATTTATGGTGCTTAAGCTGTGGAGCAAAACAGATCAGGATTTGGAGGTGTAAAAAAGTCACTGTGCCTGTGATTAGCAAGATATTTCAATTTCTGACACTCAGCTTCTGAGATAAATACTGAAACACCTTTCATCTATCAAATACAAAACCATTTCACATACATTCATGATCATCTGCTTTTAAGACTAAATGCAGGAAACAATATTTTAATGTAGACCAACCATCACTGGGGATTTTATTTATGTTGTCTTCAGTTAATCTCAACAAGGAAACTGATTTAGTTTAGAAGAAGATATCTGGAGTCTACTTGGGAAGGTGAGGTGCTCAGCTTTCCTAGAAACTTGAAGAAATAAGTTGAAACCCTGGACCCAGACTGGGTAGATTATAGCCATCCATTGATTTCAATAAGATCAGCATTTCATCCATGACCTTTTATCTGTAGCAATAAATGCATTCATTACTTTACTCAGCTTTATTTTAAAAGTAATTTGAAAAAAAAAATGAACCAGGATATTATTTCTCCTTTTTTTATGGGGGTGCTCAGGAATGAACTCATCATGGCAGTAGTTCATTTGCCAGAATGCTTTTCTTCAGTAATTTATAATTTCTCTGCCTAGCTCCAAGATTATTTGTCCAGGCAATACTGCTGCGACTTTAGTATAGCTTAAGAAATCACAGAGAAAGCAGATTTTTACATGCAGTCAAATTATTTTACTCCCCAAGCCCAAGAAACAAAGATATTTTGTTCAGCAATTAAAATAAGTATCACCATAAAGGGATCTGCACTTGTCTAACCTCACCGACTTCTAAACTGATTCATTTAAATGTTCCCCACTTCTCACAGTAGTCAGAGGTGCAGCCTAAGGGGGAGTTTGCTGTGACAGTGGAAGGTAATTGAAATCACAACACAAGATGACATTTTACTTTCCATGGGGCAGGGAATTGCACTAGCAATTGACCTGGACATATTACCTTAAAAACAGATCTTTAAAGCATGATAAGGAGTCCTCACATTAGCATAGCTGTCCTTACCACTGGGAAGCGAGTAGCTGAACAGCTTGGGCTATTTTTCTGCATTGTGCAATGTTTAGTTAGAACAGATAAAACAGGATTGCTCAGCAGCTGCAATTATTTAACCTACAGGATTTATTGCATTTGAAAACTGAAGTCAGGCACATGATACTCTCTGGAGGGAACATGCAGTTATTTAGAAGTACATGTGAAATATTTTGTGTAAAGTAATTCATCTGGCATGGTAAATTACTTCATCTCTGTAATTTAGTTCTTGTTCTGTAACGGCATGTTTCACAGGCAACATGGGGGATTATTTTATTTGATTAGCAATAGAGAATAAAAAACTGAAAATGTTAAAAAGAAGCTATGGCTGAAAAGAGACTAATGCTGAAGGAGTGCACTGCAGAACCACAACTGAAACAAACCCTACCAGCAGAGTATGCTGGTATAACCACACTGGCTCCAGAGTAGTAGAGTGGAGAGCCAGACAAGGAAATTAAGAGCAAGATTAAAGGACACATCCAAGAAACATTGTGCATGTGTCAGTGGCTGCTTTACAGCTGTCTGCACTCAAAATCTAGATTTCCAGCTAAGTTTGGACATTGTAAGTTCTGTAGACACTGACATTTTTGTCTCCAAAGACCACAAGTAAATAAAGATCTTTCAACCACAGTTGAAAGCAAAAATAACATCTCACTCATAACCAGCCTGGTGAGACTTCCCAAGCTGTCATTCTTTTGTGTCTCATAATCATCTTGACATTGGTGTTCTTAGTGCACATACATGAGAAAAGTCTTGCACACACAGTGCCCATGGGAGATGAACCAGATGCTGGAATATGACTCTAAAGCCATTTCTCTCTTATTTTTTTTTTCTGGAGAAGCAGATATTAAGATGACAGATACCTAAGTTTTTCATACAACATGTTCCCTGAGGCAGATTTCTGGAATCCAGATCTCTTTTTTGTACCTTTGATTGGAATATAGCTATGCTTAATAACAAATTTCTCTTTCAATGACTGATTTATGGAATTATTTCAACAAGAGTTATTGGCAGAAACTCAGCTACAAATAGACTATATTGTAAGGCTAGAGTAATTATGAAGAATGTGTGGGTTCATAATCTCTTAACAGAGGAAGAAGCTGATGGTGGGTCTTCACATCTAGGTAAGGGCTGTAACCATTCAGCTGTTGGCTGAAACAGTAGCAGTAATATTATTTAGTTCAGATTTCCTTTCAAGGAAGTGTTCAGGGTGGGGACTCCTAACTGGAATGATAGGTCAGTAGTCTGATCAGATGGAATAGTGTCCCACTGGCCCACTTGCAGCTCACTTTTTACTGGCTAACTTAAATATGAGCTTTTATGGATCTCATTTGCTGGCAATTAACCTTCCCTATGTATAATTTAGGGGCCTTAAGAATGTTACTAGAGGTTATAGGTTTCTACATTTGGACTGTGATAAGGCTGAATAATTACACTTGAATTTATTTTTTCTTTTGTCCTGTGAATCATCTTTTAACTAATAATGAGGATTTTGAACATAGCTGAATCTCTTCTGTAGACTTCAAAGTTTCTGCTGGCACTCAGACATCATGGTATCACACATCATGGTATCTGGGCCCCCAGTCAGGAGATCAGGACTGCAGACATCATGGTATCACACATCATGGCATCTGGGCCCCCAGTCAGGATGTCAGGACTTGCAGACTCCATCAATGGCAGCATTCAGAGTGCTCCATCACTTGCTTGGTCAGTGGTTGTAATGTGTTTGTGTCATCCCTCTAGAAACTAGCTAAATCAGCTTCTAAACATTACCAAATTCTTTTGCCTGGGGAGTGGAAATCGGACAGTACCTCTGAAAGGTAAGCTTCCTATGGGATGCTGTACGTCGGCCTGCCCCAGGACCCTTCAGACAGAAATGTTTCTTGCTTATTTGTCTTAAGACTTTATGCGGGCTTTTTGCAGCTTGAAATAATG
This sequence comes from Chloroceryle amazona, assembly GCA_027560015.1. NCBI lineage: Eukaryota > Metazoa > Chordata > Aves > Coraciiformes > Cerylidae > Chloroceryle > Chloroceryle amazona. Next base: position 1,619 of record JANHFX010017420.1, on the reverse strand, counting down.
TTTTCTACCAGTTCAGGTAGACCATCCTTTAAAATGTTTATTTATCTGCTCAATACTACAATGAGATCTGTTGTTAAATACTACAGATAAAAAAGAGATTGAACTAACATGCACAAAGGTGCAGCTAATATCTCTAAGTAAATGCCATGTTCATAGGCCTCTGGGTGAAATGGCATTAACCAGAAGAGTGTCATTTTTCTTGTGTCTTTCCAGTCATGACTGTTCCTTTCTAACCTGATAGTCTCCCTATCCTCTCATTCTTGCTCTTAGTGACTCTGTAGCTAGGCAGAAGCTTTTCATTGTCCAGGTGTACCCTTGGCAAAATTTCTTCAGGTGGACTAAAATGAGATAAAGGAACAATTTTAGCTTACCTTACCTAAGCATCCTTGTAGTTCATCTGAAACAAGCATGTAAGATGTTGAAGTGAAAGGGGAGCAAGGAAACATCCTGTTATGTGTCCATCCTTGGGGTATTTCTTGAGATACTAGATGCAGTTACTCTGAAAATCAACAGTTCATGAAACAAAAGAAATGTAGCTTACATCTGTGAAAAGACTCAGGCAGTTCAAGTGTTATTCCAAATATTTAAGCCATCCAATTCAAAAGAGAACAAAATGGTTCAAAACAGTTCCTTGACTTACTAGACAGTTCCTTGCATTATTAAGCCACTGAGGCACTTACTTCCTCATCAGCAGGAAAGCAGCTGCTATGTAAAAGATGGCAGTGAACTCAGGAAATTTGCTATAAGAGGTATCAGCACTACCATTTCACTAAGGATATGGTACAAGTCTCCAGGTAACCCATCCAGCTGACCAGTGACAATTTGTAGCAGGTATAGATTTTTTCATGCAGTAACATGATAGCAGTTGATGTGAGATGTTATCAACACTCAGCTGTGATTCTTAAGCAGCTAAGCCTTGTTGGGTGCATTCATTGCAGCTTCTACCTTGCTAAATGATAGGCAACGAGTCACCCGCTATATGGCATTCACAGGCCACAATCAAGGCTTATTGTAAATGTTCATGGATGTGAAATATTAGTTCCTTCAGATTACTTGCATATGAGTGAAATATCGCTCACATGAAAAGAGGGATTTCATTTGTCTGTAGAGTTGAGAACATGAACAGTGGGACAGCAGCGCTGGCACCGGTAAACGCTGTGCTGAAGCGCTACCTTTTTTTTCTTCCATTTTTTGAGGTTTTTGAGGTGGAGGAGGGGTTCCATGACCCAGGAAAGCCCGAGGAAGGAAGAAGAGACCCGTCAGGACTCAGTATCTCTCACAGGAGAAGACAAGAGGGTGATGTGGCTGAGTGTGCTCCCGGGGAAACCGCGGGAGATTTAAACACAGTGAAAGTGGAAGCAGAGTTCAGACCGCAAATGGGGAGAGAGCTGCACTTGTGCTTGTTGGCACATGGCCAGCAGGGCAAGTGGGGGGACACATGAGAAAGTAAAAACAAACAAATAAATAAATAATAGTTAACAAAAAAGAATACACAGGCAGGACAACACAGACAGCGGTCCTACAGAAGCATACAGGTGTGCAGCCTCTGGCTGCAGAGAATGCTGGAGCCTGGCACTGCTGGTGGAGAGTGACAGGGATAACACCTGTGTCTGGTGTGA
>JANHFX010017419.1:34181-45290 GCA_027560015.1 Chloroceryle amazona | reverse complement strand
TCCCTCCCCAGAGGGGAAGAGAAGGGGAGGGAGGGAGAGAGACTTAGCGATTAGAAAAGGAAACTAGAACAGCTTTCATGAAAATGAAAATAATAATAATAAAAATTGAATATATGCAAATATATAGAAAGCCAGTATCGAACCCAACCTCCCTGATGGCAATTGCATCACTGTCACCACTGATGCTGTGGAGCAGGAACCAGGGAAATCCAGACTGGGCTTCCCAGCAGATGGGAGCTGTGTTCAGAAGCTGGATTCTGGTACATTGTGCTTGATATTTTGTAAGACTAATGTCAGTGCTTTTTCTACATTGTTATTATCTATTAGGAAAAAAGATAGACAGATGGTTTACAGATGTTATAGAACAAAAATTCAGAAGAAGGCATGTTGAGACTAACAAGGCTTTTCTTGTTTCTGAGATTCCCAGCAGAATTAAACATCCCAGATGGCAGATGTTGGTTTGAATGTTGGCTGTAAATTAGCCACAATTCAAGCAGCACCTGAAGAGCATCATGCACCTCAGAACCAAAATGTGGGTTAGAGTTGTAAGCTCTTTTTTTTTCCTCCACTTTCTACCTACCCTTTTTTTTTTGGGCCTATATTTTATCAAAGTGCCTTCGAGCTCTGAACTGACAGGAGGGAAGGTGTTTTACACACTAGAGGAGATGATTATGTTAGGGTGCCTTTTATGCCCTTGTTCCCCCTAAACTTAGTAGTTAATCTCCATGGTCAATCTTGTCTGTCTCCAGTCCAGTTCCCTGTACGACCCCCAACCCATGATGCAGTAAATACTTCTCATGGCTTTGCTATTTGACTTATTTGTGGAAAAAAAAAGTGTCATAATATAGAGACCAGGTTGTTCTGTCTGAAAAATCATGAACACAGTAGGAAGGAAAGGAGAGCATTTATTCTGCAGAATAAAAAGAGCCATCTCTTCTTGTCTTGAATTGCAACTTTATTGAATGGGTTTCATTACATCAGTGTTTTGCAGAAAACTAACAAGTTCAGACAATACTTCAAAATAGCTTCTCTGCATGCCTCTCTGTACCATTTGTCTATTTGTATTTTGGAGAAATAATTACACTGGCACTAAAGTGAGCAGTTGGAGAGCGATTGGAAGTATGAGATCAGTGGAACAAGTGAGCTTGTTTATATGACTGTAAATCCTGAAGGAAAGGCTACTAAAATGGAGGGAAGCATGAAAAAAGAAATCATATTCCATAGGCAATTCATGTCACCATGTTCAGCAAAGTGCTGGATCCTTGTGTATTTCATTTGATTCTCTTCCATCTGTGAAACTTGTCCCTCAACCATGCCCTCAGGAGTAATCTGTGGGACTCTGAGAAATGCATGGGGCATTTACTGTTCTCCTTTCACACATTTCAATAGTATATATTGACTAATAATTTCTGCCGTATTGCATAGCCCACTAAAGACAATAGAAAGACACCTGTCCACTTTGTAAGGCACTGTTGATCAAGCTTTCACTTCATAAATGACTAACTTCATCCTGGGGCTGTGCAAAGAAACTCTGTATATTTTCTGTGAGCAGACAGAAAATAAACATACACTGTTTATTTTTTTCTGAATTATTTGTGGTTTAGATAAGGAAGTGGAAGGGATAAAGAGGAAGGAAATTAAAAGGAAGAAAATCAGAATTCCTGCCAGGCAATACAGGATGAAAGCCTTCCTGAAAAGACTGCTGTCCCCGCTGGTCCTGAAGAAACAGCCTGATGCAGGATTCAGAAAATAAAATCATTATAGCTCCATAACTGCATCTTTCACAACTTTGGTTTCACACTGAGTCCTGTGGACTTGGCAGCAAGCCCAGCGACAGATGTCTTGCACTACATTGACATACAGTGTGGTAGGACCCAGGACAGAAGTACAATTTTGCAGCAGGCATGTGAAATAATTTTTTGTGTACTCATTTTCTGCAGTTCAGAAGCAGGAACAGTGCTGCTGTAACACCTGTGAGCACAAATGACTTTGGATAAAGATTGGGGCTGGGTTGCAACAATCTGTGTCCAATATCAGGAGAGAGGATTCTATATGGAGTGACTGCTGATAAGCTGTTCTAGTAGGCAACAGGATTTCTGCAAATAACTCCTCTTTGCTTTTTTTGTCTTATTTGAATTGTAAATGTCTTTCTTATGATTTTTAAGGACAAAGTACTCACAGGCATGCCTACCAGCATTTTTCTTATTGATGGATACTGCATTAACATCTGGGAGCCCTGTAAAGCTTTAACAGAACATTCATGTGTACAAATATTACAGCTACTGTACAGTGGGAACCCAATACATTCATTGTGGCAGTAAGCACTCCATTTACAAAGTTATGCAATGCCTGAGCATACGGACAGGCAGTTCTCCCCTGAATTGCAACATTTTGCTCCCATTAGTACTTAATTAGCAGATTGAAGGTGGCACAGGCTTGCTTTGCCATGCTGCAGACATACCAGGAAGGCAAGGCAGAATACTTCTTCCTTTGCATTAGAAAACTTGTCTCCTGGCTAAGAAATCAGAGTAGCTTGACCATGGACAGGGTGCTGCCTCTAGAAAACACTGTTTTGCCCTTGGCTCCTTCTCTTTTCCCTCATGCCAGTGTCTTGCTCTGTGGGCCTCCCCAGTGAAGTGAAGCAGACTAAACACATTGTTGCTTTTGCCTCCTAGTTTTATACCAGACTTCTTTCACTCTGTGGTGTAAAAATGTCTGCTCTGTCCTAAGGAGCTGGAAAACTGAAATGATACCATGCTAAGAAGTCAGAGAAAGGACAGATGCAAAGCTGTGTATGCCAGTGATAAATGTCAATGCCCATTTAAAATTATGGTGAAATCCTGGCTGAGGTTCATTCTTCAGTGCTTCCAAAAGTTGTGTTACCTGTGACCAATAGCGTCTGTGATACAGAGGTGGTCATGCTGTTCTCTTTTTACATATAGTTTGAGATTCTGAGGGGATAAAGTATCTCCCATTAGGCATATGTCTACCATCCTGTAAAACACAGTGCCAATCTAGGCTGGATTTTTGCAGACTCTTATAGTGCAAAGAGTAGCATGTAATAAAGAAATGGAGATTGAAAGTCGAGGAGGAGAGCTGTATTACCACACAGCACAGCCCTCTGCACTGCAATAGTGCTAGGGGAAGTCTGTGGAAAGCTCATTTGTGAATGCACAGTTTTGCTTTAGGGACTTATGTTTTTCTCACTACCCAGTCGGGAAGTAGAGGTATGTTATGTGTCCCATGAGGCCAAATAAAATATCAAGAAGTGTTCCTAAGAAGTACCTAAAATAAAGTGATATGGCAAAATACTTCACACACTGGGGTGCATGCAAGAGCCACTGGTACACTAATAGCTTACACATGTGTTGCATAAACAGGCCATCATAAATTTGCTGTCTGTTTCCATATGCGGTAGCATCTCCCAAAGCTCACATGTGCCACGTACAAGATCCAGACTGCCTGCTTCTATAGGGACAGGGTCACTATATTCTTTAATACAGCCTACAGGCAAGCTTCTCCCTGTCCTGAACTGTTTTATTTTCCAGTATGGAAATACATCAAACATCTCATCAGGTCTCATAAGCCCAAGAAATTTGTTGTTTATAAATTTCTATACTCATAAACTAATGTAAACAAGAAGGGTCAGGAGGAGAGGAGCCCTTGGTAATATTTTATTTATTTATTTTAAAATGTGATCATTCAGGCTGCAAAAGGCAGAAAACAAGACTTACCTGTACTGCTATTGGTGCATAAGTAATAATGTTAATGACATAAAACTTGAGAATAATTAGACCTAAAGTTGAGACAGATGTGGTAGGCAAAGAGACAGTAGAAAAAATCTTAAATAAGATTGACAAGCAATAATACTTCATTATTTTTAAGGGAAAAGTGAGAAATTACTTTAATATTATTTTAAAAGAAAAAAAGAAGCAAACTGCTTTACGCAGATCAATCTCTCTTCAGGCAGGAGTTTTACCTGCTAAAAGCTGGGGATTTGAACTGGTGATTGTTGTGGCTTCCAGCAAAAGTCTTATTTTCAAAAAGCTAAATTAATGTTCCTTCTCAGTTGTTAATTTGATTTTACTGCTAGTGAGTTGGCAAAATGTACATGTTGCTCTCCTATGGTGCTCTGTAAAACAGCTGTGCATCTGCCAGACAGGGAATTGCAAAAGCTACTAATACGTAATGGGTATTGAACTGGAGATAGGTAGGTCTCCCTGTAATTGTGAGCCAAGTCCTGCACAAGCTCTGTTCCTTCTGAGTGAAAGATGGGTAAATTAATTCACTTACAGCCTCTACTTCTCATGAAGTTGTCAGGTGAAGCATTGTTACATGTCAGAAATCTGGGCAGGATGTGTAGGTGTAGAGTCCTGACTCAATGGGGTCTGTATTCAACTGCCTGTGAGTGCTGTTTTTAGAGGTGTTAATTTGTAAGCTGATTGATAAGGGGTGGGAAAGGATGGCATGGTTACCAAGTGTGTGACTGTGGTGTTTGTAAATGTATTTCCCATCACACTTTCAGGGAGTGAGGCACTGAGTGAAACTGAACATAGGAACTAACCTTCCTCCACGGCCCCTGCAACAGGCCATGAAAGCATCTCCTGTCATGGAGGAGGCCAACAGTCATGTGGTGAATTTGCTTAGAATATCATCTATTGCTTGCCCAGGGTGCTGTGAAGACAAATGCAACAAAGCTTGATGGCTCCTGAAGCAGCTGTTTTCCACCACAGTGAGTAAGATGAAACTGACATGATAAATATGGAAGAGGAAAGACAGTTGGGTAGTGCTGCTTCAACTCTTTCTCCAGGTAGGATGAGACACTTCCACTCACCTCCAAGCTCAGATAGCAGAGGCAAGTGCAGGTTTTTGACTTGACTTTTGTTTGCCTTGGGTTGTCACAAATATATTTTGGCCTTTAACATGAAGGCAGTAAGCCTTCAGTAGGCGAGTGACACAGAAGTGCTTGTACTTATGTCAGCCCGATACTGAAATGAGTACAGAACAAATCCAATGTTTTGGTCATTACTATGTTTATCTCTAAATATTCACCCCACTTAACTAAAATCTGCCCCGTGACTATGCTGTCAGGAAAGCTTCATGCCCTCTATGGCAACCAGTTCCATTTCAATCTCCTTTGTCCTCTGTTGTGCTTTGAGCTGGTAACATGAGCACAAAAAGGAGGCATTGTCATGCCAAGAAAAGAAATTTAAAAGGAATAAAAAAAATACTACCAGAAATGCCTGTAACCATTTTTTTTGCTTCTTTGTTTTGTAGCACTTAGAAGACAGTTTAGAACACTGTACAACTATCCCCAGGAATTAATTAATCTACTCTTTATTTTGATCTAGAATTTCCTTGAATCTTTCTTAAGGGGGTAGCCTCTTCTAGGCTGGCTGTTTGCTTTGTTTACTCCTTGCATTACTGCTGCATACCCTGAGGCCACTTGTGATGGTTACTTTTCAATTACAGGTGATAGCTGCAGTGCAGAGAGCAGAGTTGATAAGCGGTGCTCTCCTAGCATCATTCTCCAAACGTGACCACAGTAATCCAGTGTGGACAGAATCACACTATAGCTAAACAAGGACTACCATTTAGGAAGCTCTGAAGTGGTAAACAGATGATGTTTTGATTACAGAAACCAAGGACTTGTTATCCATTACTGTATATTTCTGGACCTGATGTTTCTATGCACAAGGCTGATATATATAGATCCTGTTCCAGCCTTTCCTCCACAGTGTAATTGACAAGGGCAATAGCAGAGGCTTGCTTTTCTGAAGAATTTGCTGACACTGAGTAAGGTTATTACCTTGGGTTACATGGATGTTCACAGAGACATTTTAGTTGCAGCTGGAGTGAAGAAATAGAATAAAGAAGTAGGTTTCCCAGGTGGGTTTTACCCTATTTCGAGTAGTCCACCATGGTCAATATGAAAATACTCCTGGGAAATACCTTGGAGTAGAAATAATCTTCCTGATTGACAGACATCGTTCTTTAACTATGCACACTGATATATACAGAATCATTTTAGCCCAAGCACTAGAAGTGTGGACATTATTGATTTATTCCCATGCAAGATTTGATGAGACTGTCCTTTTCAGTATTCATCCTCAGAATTAGTTTAGTTGTATTTATACACCAATTACTCTCAAAATTGTTACTCTCATTGACAAAACTCCCTCCAGACTAGCAGTACCAAAGCTGGATGTTGCAAGTGACTTTCTTTTGAGATTGGTACCAAGTAACCAAAAGAAGAAACAAGTATGGGACTCATCACTTATTTTTCCCTTCTGCAAGCAAAAAAAAGTTTACGAGAAGAGAATTTAGACTAAATGTTTTTTCACTCAGACTTTTTCTTTAAGTGTCAGGGTAGATTAAAGAGCAGAGATATCTTCCTGAAATTTAGGAGGTGAATTCAGGGAAAGATGTGGAATAACTAGCCTCAGGACCTACTCATTTTTTCTCAGTCCTGTAGGGGTGCACTCCTACAGGGATGGGAAGGCAATACTATGCTTACCTGTATGCAATGATCAGGCTCTCTATTGCTGTGAATCCATTTGCTCCAGTCTTCCTTCTCTGCATTTTCAAACCCAGTGGCAGAAGAATTTCAGTCATGGAGGTCTCTAACTCTCACTTACAGGGAAGTTATAACAACAAAATTCAGTACAAGATCTCTTGGAAGAGGAATGTGATATTTATTCACAAAGTATTTAAGCAAGTTGATTTTATGCATTCACTCTCCAACACTCACAAACTCATAAATCTCAAAATGTATGAGTCAAGTTCTCCTCAGATTTTTGTAGTTGAGACATCAAACAAATTTTTGGACATTCCTTTTATATCTCTTATAAACCATCAGTTATGAAGCAATCCTTTGCCTTGTGTTCATACTTACTCCACCTTTCAGGAATCTTACATCACATTGCTATCCATTAACTGTTTTTTCTTGTGTGAAATCTGTCTGAGATGTATGTTCCTGCCCATCTAACAGAAAAAGATACGCATCTGTGATGTGCTGTAGTCTTCTAGACATCCTGCTGATGGGTGGATTGCAGAGTCTGTGGGATCATCATGAGTGCTGCCTGACAGTTGTGACAAAAGGAGCACTTCCTCCAGTGGGAGTGGTGTCCTAGGAGCATTGTTTCTTCTGGTATTCACATATAGATTGTCACTCATTTTTGACTTGTCTTCTTTAATATTTCTGACATGAGTCTCTATGAATTTATGTTCTTTGTAACTGAATAATTCTGTTGAGATTTGGGAGATCTTAATAGTGGGTACAGCTTTCAAACCTAATTCTTAACAGTCCCTGAGGGAAAAAACCTATCATTTGAGGTCTTCCCTAAACCTGTTGAAGGTGACTATGGCAAAAGGTTATTGACTTTCTTGAATGTTAATTACTTTCTGTAGTCTATAAGAAGTGTTTTCCTAGGAAGTAAATAAGACTGGGGAGTGCTGCTTATCACAGGACAGGATGAGTAACTATGAGTCTATCTAAATGCAAGGTAAAGAAAAAATGATGAGAAAAATGCCTCATATTAATGGAGATGGAAAATAGTTAAAGTTCTCTCCCTAAATGACCTGAGTGGCCATTAAACTATTTTTAGCTGCACAGCTGTTTGAACAGAATGAAACAGGGAAGCAAAAATCAATGATGAGCTTGTTCTGCATCATGTTCCTGAAGGTAATACGTCATAGAGTTCTTTAAGTACCTTTTAAGACAGATCTAAGAGATCTCTCAAAAATGGGACTTTTCAAGTGTATGAATCAGACGGATATTACTGGCAAGTACAATTATATGCTCACAGGCTGCAACTAGGTCAGAGTCTTTAAAAGACCAGTATTGACTTTTTTGTTCTTTCTCCCATGTTACTAAAAACTCATCAGTATTGCAGCATTTAACCCATCCTTCCACTCTGCTGGATGTCAGTAAGGTGGCTGTGAAGCATGACTGGAGAAGGGAAAGAAAAAGAATGAGGCATAAAACTTGTGTAGGCTTGCTCACATGTACCCAACTCTCCATCTGATGCAGCTACTGTGCACATGGTTGCCTGTTTTAAATATGAGCTTTCTAATGTGAACCAAAGTCATTTTACTTGGCCACAGAAGAAACAGATCAAGGTTTCTCAAACATCTAACACTTCTCTTCACAAAACTGGAATGAGAAATACTTGACAAAAAACTCTTATGTGATAAGGGTTTCTTCTCATCTTTCACCATTGAACAACAGATATTCCCGAGGTTAAGAGTGAAGACTGTAGTCTGGGCTGAACTCTTGACAATATGACTGAAATCTTATTTGGCCTCCAGAAAATCTGGGTTCAGTTGCAATGTCTGGGTTCCTCTGCTGAGGATCATCAAGGATTATCAGGGTTATTAATGTTTTGTCTAGGCCTATCTTCAATGCTGATATCTGTGCATCCAGTTCTAACTAGACTTCCTGGTAGGTTGGTAGCAGTGTTGAATTAGGACCATAAGAGGGTTTTGTAAAGAGAAGTGTTGTAATCTGTAGACTGACTTAGGTAATTGGAAAACTGATGTAAGTTTACAAGATGAACTAGTCCTTACTTATTGCTGTGGCAAACAATGGAAATCTTGGAACTAGAGACTGAGAAAAGTAATTTCAGGTTTAACAATTTTAGTTGCATGGGTAAGCGGCAGTGACACCCCTAAAAAAGGGATTTATTAATTGTGGAAGAAAAAGATTATCCTAGAGAAAAGAGGGGAAGAGAAAGTAAACATCTGAGTAGTAGGATCATACCCTACCTTCATCTAACTCATCTGCTGGATTATTCTGGGAAGATATTTCAATTTCCCTAGATGTCCATAACATAAAGACAGTAAGGACTTGGTAAAGTACTGCAAATAAAAGAAGCTATAGAACAGATTTTTTTTTTTTTTTTCTTCAAGAATTTATTTGATTATTGAAACTAGTGATTCTAATCTGTAAATCTGGGAATGCTGTGTAATGACCTACTGAAACACTGAGAACTCAATAATTTTTATTGGAAAAAATCACACCTTAGTATTGGGTTGCCAAGAAGTGCTTCTAATATTTTGATATATATTTAAACAGCTGGGGTTTACATGCTTACGTTGCCAGGTGAACTTCTGAGTCTGTGTGAGTTCACATTATGAAGAGGTTTTGCTTCAGTTGACAACATGATGATTTAAAATCCATCAATCTTAATTAAACCAGACAAAAACTCATATTCACATGGCCAAACTCTCTTTCACTTGTACCTTTACTGTATTATGGAATTGCTTCTTCCCAAAATAATGGCCAAACTTTGCCTGCTACCAGAAAAAAATGTGCCAGATAATATCTTGATAATTAAACTATATGGATGTACATGTGCCAGTCTTTAAATCTATTGCCCACCCCTCTTTAGCTTACTGGCAAGATTGCAGCCAAAGACACCATGTTCCTATAAATTTCATGGAAGTGGATTAGTTTGGTAAGTTATCAGACACCATCAGTCCCATTGTGGAAAGAAGAAAAAAAAAAAAAAAGTTGACATTTTATTTAACCCCTACTATAAACCAGAGCAGGTACATTGAAAATATGTGTGGGTCAATTGTCTAAGCCACTGGGGGCCTAATTCCTTGGGGGTCAAGTTATGGCTTCTCTATGCTAGAGATACTCTGCTGCCTGATGAAGTGTGGCAGAGAATACTTCGTTCAGAGCATTTCTTCAGTACATTCCAGTTAAAACTCAGCCATGTAGAACTAGGCTGGAAATCGGCCCCTGGGTTGCTCAGAGGGCAATTTATTCTATTATTGCATGTGTCCAGATGATTTGCAGAATAGATTTGCCAGTGCACAGTGGGTGGTACTCTCTATCCTCAGGGGGTTTGCAGAGGATGGTGTGGAGATGGAAGTCAAATTTGAGTGTGGTGCTTTGTCACTCACATTTCTGTTTTTTATGCTGTGCCTTTTCAGACAGCCTGTCTGGATATGCCAGGTGGTACATTAATCTGCCAGCTCTGCTTAGCTACAGAAAGTCCTGTGAGTTCCCAGGAATCAGGGTAACACCTTGTCCATTGTAAGTGATCTAGACCTCCTGTCTCACTGGTATTTCCTGGTTACTGCTCTGGATACAAGTTCTGAAGGAACAATTCCAGACTTTGATCCCATTGTTTCAGACTGTGTCATCACGTCTCAGAGAGAGCACTTCAGACTGCATTCACTCCTTATGATACAAACAAGATTATTCCAGAGCAATTATATTTGGAGAGAGCGAACCCAGTTTTATGCAGCAATGTGCCAATTTCTCAGTGTCCTCACACACAGATTTTGGATTGTACACTATCATGCTGTTATTTACGTGGTCAAGAACCAGGAGGGCAGTATAATTACATTGACTGAAAACTACATTATAGAAAATGGGGACAACACCAGTGTGACAAATAATTTCCAGAGCCAGATAAGGAAAGAAGAGCTATTGTGTCATCTAAAAATTTTAATATGAAAAAAAATCACTGTATTTCATTCTAGGTAGTTTAATGTGTATCTGCTGCTCAAGACAACCTTCATACTGTGCTTACATAGATGGGATTCTATTAAAAGCCGTGATGGTCATGAATATATTCTCAGATGTCTAACGTAAATGCATTTGCACTACTAAGGGTCACAAATCAGTCAAGAAGCATAGTCAAGACTGAATTTCAGAAAGGCAAACTTCCAGCTCTTCAAGGAGTTAATTAACAGAACACCCTGGGAAATGATCCTAAGGGAAAAGGGAGCAGAACAAAGCTGGCAGATCTTCAAAGAAACTTTCCATAGAAGACAACAGCTCTCTATCCATAAGTGTAAGAAATCAAACAGGAAAGGGAAGAGACCAGCATGGCTGAGTTATGACCTGCTGGTCAAGCTAAAAAGTAAGAACGAGCTGCACAAGCAGTGTAAACAGGGATGGGTATCCTGGGAAGAGTACAGAGATGCTGCCTGATTGTGTAGGCATGAGGTCAGGAAGCCTAAGGCACGGTTTGAACTGAACTTGGCAAGGGACCCAAAAAATAGCAAGAAGGGATTCTACAGGTACATCAATGAAAAAAGGAAAGTGAAAGAAAGCATACCCCCCTGAAGAACAAGAACAGGGAGCTAGTG
>JANHFX010017419.1:0-13855 GCA_027560015.1 Chloroceryle amazona | reverse complement strand
GTGGAAAGGCAAATAATAAAAAAAAAAAGTTACAGACTTTAAAAAATAATTAAATATTTTATAAATTATGGCACTTAAGATGTCACACTCAATCCTAAAGTCATTCCACTTTACAATAAATATTCTCCTTCTAAGGTAGAGAATAAGCCTCACATACACACCATGTCTTTAAAGATTCATGCTGGTTTCCTGTTCATAGTGTTTTTCCATATGATTTTTCTGTATCTTCTTTTCACTATGCAATGAAATCCTCCTCTTCAACATGTGAGGTTTAGATTTTTTGCTCTTGCAGTCCAAATGAGTTTCCTAATTCCTAGGATCAGGACGTGCTGGGGTCAGCACTCTCTCCACTCCCACTGAAGCTGGATTATGTGAGAAACAAACCTCAGATTTGGGAGAACAGCAGAGAAGTGACAGTCAGAGCCTAGGGCAGAGATGGGTGGCTCAGCTGGGAGGAGACTCACACTGATCACTTGTCCTACTACTTTACATTGCAGTTCTGGCTCCTGTGTTTCCTGACCCAGCTGCTTTTCACCAAATTTAAACAATCTCTTTCCACAGCTTTGCCTGTTTGTTTGAGTCTGTTGTTATCTACTCAAATGCTCTTATTGCTTGTCTGATATTTTCACTTTGTTTCCAGAGATTTCTACATATGCTTATATTGTACACTGCATTGCTGAGGGACCTGCGGGGTATGATGTACATGCAGAGTGTGGCTGTCACTCCACAGAGTGCATTAACACTTGCTACTTAAATTTTATAGCAAACAAAAGTAAAACTGAGAAAATTGCAATAGCATGTTCAAAGCCAGAATGTTGTAGGTACTTTGATTATTTTCTCTAGCACTCATAAACATGATAAAAATAATAGCACCTTGGGCTATCACATACATAAACACAAAACTGAATGGGAAACTCTCTTATTATAGCTGAGTGAATTTATAAACATTTGTAAACATATTACATAAGTGGGGTCGCCAGACCTATGTAATAGAATAATAGTGGAGAGTAATACTAGATCACGTGCCTGGTCCATACTTCATTATCACAGTCACTCCCATTCTTAAAAAAGTGTAGCATTGTGAATATCTGTCATGATTTTTATCACAGAAAAATCCACTTTTTTTCCACCGCAGGGACCCTCTGTAGTTAGTCTAAGATCTGCTCCAGACTTATTTTTACTGCAGACATTCACATATGACTTGATTTGATACACTAATAGTCATGTGAGTTATAAAATAGAAAACATTTAGCTACAGTGACTGCAGTTTGTGAGCCATGATTCAAGCCCCACCAAAGTCAAAGGTGCTTTAAAGTTGAATGAAAAGAGCTGGAAAGACAGGAAGGAGTCCAAGATAAGCTGTGATAAGTGAATCTATATACATCTTCCAGGAAAAATTCTGTGTAAGACAGTGCTTAAGGTTCGCAACTGTGCTTCTAATCAACTCTATTTAATGGGCTTCTCTTTCCTTGACACTGTTTTTCTGTTACATTATTTGTCTTTGATCTGATATGCTAGTACTTGAAATTTATTGAAAAACGAGAGTGAGCACAAATATTCTTCAGTGGATATTAGCAGATTTCTTAACAATTCTAAGCTAAAATGAGTTGCTTTTAGCAACTGAGAATTTAATTTCACTTATATTTTAATTGAGTTACACTGGCTCAGCAATGGAACACAACATGTATTTACCTTCTGCGCTGTTGTAAATTATGTTCAAATTGTATGCTTTATCCAGGTGAAAGTTTACATTTATCATATTTCAATAATACAATCATATAGTAGATTATAATGTGTCATAAAAAAGTTGTGCTTTGCTGTTTAGAACACATGGCCAGGATGTGGGTCAGTGTAACCTCAGTGAAATCAGTGGAGGAAGAGCATTTTATAGAAACATTTAGTAGAAAATCCCAGAACTGTGAGATGTGATAAGGCTGGACGTGGTTCTTGGTTGTCCCCTGCCTTCTGTAAACATTTATGCTAGAGAAAAGCCAATGCAGGATTTCTGCAGGCTGTTGCTGATCTGTCTGGGTAGTATGTTTGTTTCCTCTGAACTTCTGTTTAGGAGGTTGAATCAAAGAAAGGTAGCCTCAAGTTGACTAGTTTTGGCAACAAAGCACTGTGATCCCAGTCAATTTTCCAAACCTTTCACTGGTTTTATTGCTAAACAGGATAATCATGTGTCAAATGCCAGCTTATGTGTGTTTGAAGGCTTACTTTTGACCTTTGATATGGATCGGTGACCTGTACCTAGGAGAAGTAGGTGTGTGCAGAGCTGGGCAGAGTAACAGTGGAAAGACTGGGTTTACTTCAGGGATTTGCATAGTTTCCCAAAATTCTGTAGGCACTCCTTATTGAGCAGTTTTTATATAAATGGGACAAATCATTGTTGTTTTTGCCCCATAAATGAGCTATGTGAGGAAGAGTCTTCATGGTTTCCCATGTTAAAGGTCTCTTCTGTATTTTCACAAGGGAGATACATATCTTGGATCTCTGGGCAAGAGGTCTTTGGCCAGCCTCTGACTACTGTGAGCTCCTCAAAATTTTTGCACTCTATCAATTCTCCTGATATTTCTGCAAAGATGATTAGGGAAGTGGAACATCTCTCTTATGAGGAAAGGCTAAGAGACCTGGGGCTGTTTAGCCTGGGGAAGAGAAGGCTGAGAGGAGATCCTATTAATGCTAATAAATATCTAAAGGGCAGCTGTCAAGAGGATGGGGTCAGACTCTTTTCAGTGTTGCCCAGTGATAGGACAAGGGGCAATGGGCACAATCTGGAACACAGAAGGTTCCAGCTGAACATGAGGAAAAACTTGTTTACTTTGAGGGTGAAAGAGCTCTGGAACAGGCTGCCCAGAGGAATTGTAGAGTATCTTCTAGAGACTTTCAAAACTCACCTGGACATGTTCTTGTGCAACCTGATATAGGTGAACCTGCTTTAGCAGGGGGGGTGGATGAGATGATCTCTAGAGGTCCTTTCTAACTCCTACCATTCTGTGATTCTGTGATGAATCTGTGGTTCTGTGATGTGCATTAAGTCATGTATTGTATGAAGTTATTGCTGGTTAGATGGCTGTATAGAATTCATTAAATAATCCTTTTTTCTTTAAAAATTCTTCATGCAAGAACAGTAAGGAGCCAAGAACACTGTTTCTGAATTCACCCTTGAAGATATGAAGCACCTCCTTTTATGACAACTGAACTGATTTTTTTTTAATTTTAAATTTGTTTTATTTTTTAAAATTTTTATTTACCTGTGCACTATTAGTAGCAGAGAAGTTCATGCCTGTTATTTAAGAAGCCTAAAATGCAGTGATAACTCATTGAACAAGCTTTCACCTAGGCTCACAGAATTAAACTGTATCCTTGATTAGTGCAATGCCCTTTTGCACACTGCTGCAAAAAGCCTGAAAGAATTAAATGTCTAGTACTTGTTTACTCTGTGAGCTGCCTGTGCTTTCTGTTTGGGAAAAGGGAAATTTGAGAATGTGGTGACAACATCTATAGACCCTCACCATATCTTTAGCTCATCTATTATAGAAGAATTGCAGTTAGCTATTTTTTATAGAATATTAAAGTCAAATTAATTTATATTTGGTTGCCACAGCATCTTTTAGATAGTCTGCTTCATAGGAATTTGGACAATTTGCATATGGTTGTCACTGTGGTGACTGTTCCTCGAAGTGCTAAGATATGTGCTTAGCATGAGTGAGGTAACAGTGCTGGCAACTTTCACCTCAAACCACTGAGGTAATTACCACGTTAACTTTTTTCAATGCTATCAAGGCTGAGACAAACTTCAGTGAGCGATGGTGAGTCTGGTATCAATGATGATATGTTTTTCAGAGATGTGCATGTTCCTGTAGCTCTTTTTCGGAGGTGGGAACACAGAAAAGTTGTACCCTGCTTGATTTCAGCAAAAGTACATCTGACTGTGTCCTTCCAGTATCTTAAGGGGGCCTACAAGAAAGCTGGGGAGGGACTTTTTAGGCTGTCAGGCAGTGACAGGACCAGAAGGAATGGATAAAAATACAGAGAGGTTGATTCAGGTCAGACATTAGGAAAAATTTCTTTACCGTGAGGGTGGTGAGACACTGGAACAGGTTGCCCAGAGAGGTGGTGGAAGCCCTATCCTTGGAGAATTTTAAGACCAGGCTGGATGGGGTTCTGAGCAAGCTTCTCTAGTGGGAGGTGTCCCTGCCATTGTCAGGGGGGTTGGAACTCGATAACCTTTAAGGTCCCTTCCAACCCTGACAATTCTATGATTCTATGACTGAGGACTAAACCTCACTCCATTTTGATAGGTGTCATTGTAGCTGAAACAATCTGTCCTTGGAGGTATCATGGCTGTGAAATTAGATTCCCCCTATTGATTGAGATTGTTCTGAATGCCACCAGGAGCATTAGGATAAATGACTTCTCTAACACTCTGAAGAAGGGGAAGTAACACTGCTTTCAAATATTTAGTAGCTATTGACATTTTCTGATGTTCATATCATTGACTTACAGGACAGAGTGTTAATAAGGAAGAAACATTTAAAAGAAGACATTAGCCTCAATGTAATGAACAGCTAACTGAGAAATGAGGAAGACTTAGATTGTATCTTCCCACATATTATCTGTTAAAACACAAATATGAAATGATAAAACGTTAGGGCAATAGTACAGTACAGCTTGACTAAGACATTGTTCTTCCTTATACAGAATTTGAATGAAATTATAAGGATTAATGTAGCTTCAGCTGCACTAAACCAAATCTCTGGTGCTTTGTGGTTTTTTTTAATAAACCATTCTCAAATTACCTTCTCTGGGATCTGTTCATGTCTGGTGAACAGTTTTGACTGAAATTAACTTGTGCTTGGGTTTGTAATAAAAATAAGAAAATTTTCTACTTTGTTTCTATGATAAGATGCTTTTTAAACACACAAGCATTGCACTGTGTTCCCATACATGAGTTGTAACATTGAAAAATACAGGGCTGGAATATTTTGAGAGAAATGGAGTAGTATAAACAACAAAATGGAATAGGCGTAATCCAGTGAAATAAGTTCCCTGTAAAATGAGAGCTGCATTCAGTCAGGCAAAGTGAACAATGAAATCTCCATACAAAATCCTGGTATCCAGTATGAACTGGTGATAGAAAGCCAAGTATCTGTATCTTGTTTACTGAACCAGACTTCTGCAGTGCACCAACAATGCAGAAGCATGCCCTTGATGCATCAAGCACATGTTTATGCCTGTCCTTGTGCAAGACAACTCCCATGATATCTTTTCACTTCCTTCAAATGGTACCGTGATCATGTAGGATCATAGTAATAGGATTAGAGTGCTAGGAAATTCACACTTGCATCTCCACAGATCTAGGTTTGCAATAATCAGAAGGAACTTCTAAAACATACTTTCCAATGTCATCTGTTCATATGAGAAATGAGAGACAGGCTTAGTCAATGAAAGCAGAAACAGTGAAGTGGGAGGAAGCATGTGTCTGCAAACAAGTCAGGCTTACAATTCTGTGTGGCTGGTGTGTAGGGACCGGTACCTCTGGAGAGGATATTTGGAGGTCTGTAGTGGGAGGGGAAAGAGGCCATCATGAAAGACCACTTACTGACCCCCAAGTCATCCTAAGCAAGAACTCTGAGAATGATGAACTAAGTTGGGGCTAACCTCCCCTGCTCATGGCAAAGCACCCCCATGCCAGGTCTGATTGTCACCACAACTGGTAGCAAAACAAGGCCTCCATCGACATCAAGGATGCAAAAGAAAAAGATATTGCTGCCTGAGAGCTTTATCTGAGGACTCGGGAAATGTGTTTTACACAACACTAGAAAAGAAAAACTTTTGCATTAGAAATAGTTAACCAAAAAGAAAAGCTATGTAGATGTTTCCATGTGTATTAAGAAATCCTATACCTCAGTCTGGTATCACTTCACTATGCCTGGGTGGCATAACCTTATATTCAGTAAATTTAGGGGTTCTTTCTCTGCTCCTTCTCTGCTCCATGACGCAGAGCACTTCCACACTGTGTTTATTCATGCTGCTTATCTTGGCACAGGCAGAGGAGACTAGATACTGATGCTACCCCAAGTGAGTGAAGTAGTAGCTGGTTCATCAATACAGTAGCATTTCCCTTGAGAATTTTCCAACTTAGTTTTTGCTGCAATTTTTGCAAGATACCATTTGCTAATGCATTGAACCCTGGAAGGAAGAAGCAAACTTTTTCTCCATACAGACTGCTAACAGCTGTGCTCTTTTTGAAATCTACCTTGATGATTTTTACAGAGGGTGTGAAAATCTATCCCTGTCCCCTCTGTCATCAGTGGAGAAAGAGGATTTCCTTGACATACTTGGTTATTACACAGACCCTTCATAAATGCTGCACTGATGCAGACATTCTGGGTTAGGCAATATGGGAAACTTCTCGGAGCTGAGTGCAGCTCTGTTCTGCCCCCTCTGAACCTGAAGAGCTGCACCAATGACACACCGTATTTCAGTTTTGCTGGCCTGAGGCTGAAGGGTTTAACTGGTCTGAATGCAGATCGAGTGCAACAGTCTAAAAACAGCTTCTTGTGTTCTGGATGAGTGTTCATGGATGTGAGCTGTTTGCTCAGGGAAAGCACTCATGGGTCTCAGACTATGGACTCCCCCTCAGATAGACTGGAATGGGAATTTGCATGAGTAGAAACAGCTGGATCAAGCTCTTTGTAAGTAATTAACACACAGGAGAGACAGTTGTGCTTGCACTTTATCAAGGCCTCTTGGTAAGATTATGTACTCCAGATAATTAATCATTACATTTCCCTATACGCATAATTACATCCACTTTCTTGCTCTCCCACCTTCACACAATTCATATGCATGTATTTACAGAGTAATTACAGAGTGTGTATGCTGTCATTAAAGGCAATATAAACTGTGTTACCTTAATTACAAGAGAAAACAAAAAACAAATACCCCAAACAAATGAAAGCAAAGGCAGGAAAATGTACAACTTCTTTAACTGAATCCAAACCCTTTCTTTTCAGAATATTAATAAGAAGAAAAGAAACTGTGATAATCTATGCTATGTGCCTGGCACAAAAACTGAGTGCCAGCCAGCCCAGCAGGTCTTTTGGCTGTAAATTATTTAATATACAGGACATAAATCAGAAAGCAATGTTACTTGAGACAAGATGAAAGAAATGCTGCATCTCAAAGTTAGAGCACATTCTGCACTGTTTGGGCTCTCTTCCTCCCACCAGATAAGAGAAGCTCCTGTAGATGTAGCTTGGGTGGAAAATACCTGCATCCAACATGAGGTGACGAGGACATGTTTGCCTTTGAAATTTCGTGCTGACTTTGTTTACATGAGATAATCTGGTGCTGCTCTTACACTAGCAGCAGCACTGTTCATTCCTCAAGACTCACATCACCCTGCAATGTTTTGACATATGAGCTGTGTGTTTTCTATGGCAGACTACTGTGACACTTTCCTTTGGAGACTCTAGGCTTAATGCTCTCCAGACTACTGGCAAATGAAGTAATATTGTGGGATGAGGAGGGAAAGATCAGATGGAGTAAATCTGTATTTTCTTCTGTTTTCTCCTTGTGATCTTTTTGCCTGGGCTTCATGAGGCAGGATAGTAAGAGTAGTCAATGAGGAGAAGGAAGGTGACATTGAAAGGACACATTTCCTATATTTATTTCATCTGACATCAAATTGCTTAGCATGTCATCACTTCAGTTTTGGCAGCTAAAAGTGAGTGATGAGACTGCACTTGCAGCTTTGGGATGAGAAACAC
Organism: Chloroceryle amazona; assembly: GCA_027560015.1. Taxonomy (NCBI): domain Eukaryota; kingdom Metazoa; phylum Chordata; class Aves; order Coraciiformes; family Cerylidae; genus Chloroceryle; species Chloroceryle amazona. The sequence goes on along the minus strand of JANHFX010017419.1, from coordinate 6,077 downwards.
TGCTAAAAGATGATATTCCTCTTTAAATTTAAGGCTAGCCATAGACTGATGGTAGTTTATAGTTTTTATTCGTTACTGGGGCAACTGAGAGGGCCTATACTTGTCCTGTGTACCCCAGCATTGGCCATGGTGTTCAAGAGACTATGCTGTTACCTTCATACCTGCAATAGCAAGGAAGCTACTCTAAGGTCTGCTAGAACTGGTCCTTGATACCACCTTCAGGAGCAGCTTGACCTGTTTTCTGCCACAGCTGGATCTCTAGGGTCCACTATCTCCATGGATGTTAGTGATATTGTGCTCTGCTATTCATACTGGGACATCATGTCTATTGTACTGGGCAGTCTCTGGACAAGTCTTTGTAGAAGTGGAAGTATTGTCTTGTGATTGGAAATGCTTCCTACGTTAATGTCTGGGAGGAATTCAGTGCGCTTAGTGGAAATCTTAATGGTAAGAAAAGAAATAAAGTAGATGTGGGCAACATCAGGGAGGAACAGAAATATAAAATCCTAGGGATGCTGAGGAAAATGTATGGCATGGCACAGGGTTGACAGGGAAGAGAGGGAGGATACCAGACCCTCACCCTGCCTGGCACACTGTTGAGAGCCTACAGAGGAGCCCAGTGTATGACCACGAGATTAAATCCTACATTTCATTCTTCCCAAAATAGTTTGGGGCCTGTGGCAGGAAGTTAGGGTCAATCATCTGACCTTATTCTGGCATTTGTCTGTGTAGCTTTCCAAGTTAATTTAATGTACGTGTTACAGCATAGTTTATAAGCTCTTTAAGAAGACAAAATGATCTTCTCCCATGTCACCTGATATTCAGAGCCTGGCTCAGTCTTTCTGCAGATGATGCAGCTTTGGATCACCTCAGTGCCAACCCTAACCCTTCAATGTGTGGCCTGAGAAAAGTATCTTATTAATTAATACACAAACTGTGAAATGGCACTTGTGCTAGGTGGCTTGAAATTCTGCAGCCTGTGAGGTGAAATTCTGCATTGTATAAAGTTGAACATGCTGATACTCTTTGGCCCAGTAGGACAGAAATAAAAGGTGGCTGTATCCAATTGAAACTATGCCTGGGATGGAAACTGTCTTACCTGAGTTGGAGAGGTGATTTAAATCAGTATCGTGTCATTACCTGAAGTGCAATTTAGCCAGGAAACAAACCTACACTTTACAAAAAGGGCTGGATGTTCTTTAATTATCACAGCAGGTCAGGACCTCAGTTTTAAATCTCATCAGGAAGGCATTTGCCCTCTGACATCATGCTGAGTCACTGGCTCAGTAAAGAGCTCAGAGGAAAGAGACAGTGTGAGACATGTCAGATGACAAGACCTCTTCTTACAGAGATCCTCAGCCTAGAGGGAGTTTGGGACCATTCATAATTAGTAGTCTGCATTACTTGAAAGTAAATTCACTGGTCAGGTAGGGTCGCTCATAGCATTTGTAATGCTTTTAAAGTGTTCGAGAATGGCTTATTTATTCATCAAATTAATACATATTGGACACTGTACTGTTCTTCTGTATATCTTTCCTTTGCCAAGTACAGATTTAGTTACAATGCAGACTTTTATTCGAAAAATGTTACAAAGCATTCCTTAGTACATATGGACAGTTGCCTATGTTTACATACCAATACCTCGTCCAATAAATTTGTAATGAATAAATTAAAAAGGAAGCAAGATCACCTTGAAGCTTGCCACAATACCAGGAGTGAACTTGGTGCAGAATTTCTGTTGCAGGGTATTTGCTGAGGCAGGGGGGTCTTCTGCCAAATGGGTTTAAAGTGTGGCAAGGGCATGGGCTTCTTAGATCAAATTCAGTGTGAGCCTTGCTGGAGAAGTAGAGCAGGCTCAAGGTTAACAGACTTGATATGCAAAGAGAGTAGTGGCCCCAGGTGTCAGCCTGGACAGATAGATAACTGGTGCTCACAGTTATCCTCATGGTCTAAATTACATACTCATTTCACACAACCACATACACTATCCAGGTATTATGTCAGCTGCAGACAAAACAATTAGGCTAATTTTCTCACTGCATATGGCATGTCAGCAGCTGGCAAACTATTTTCAGGAGGGCTCCTAAAAGTGCTAACAGTAGCCAAATTATTGTCATGGATAATCAAAGATTGGTTTCCTCATATTACCAGTGAAATGCATGGTTCAGTTAGGCTTTGAAACAGGGAAATTTATTGCAGCAGGAATCCATTTTCTTCTTATAAGGATACTGTGATTAAATAGGTTTCCTCTGATTGGTGAAGGACTTCCTTAGCAGTGTTGAATCTGGTATCTAGAAATAATAGCTAGAATTTATTTCACCATTAGGAGTTGTCTAATATCCTCTTTTCTTCTGCAAAATATAATTTGCTCACTGTTTTGTCACCTAAACAGTATGACTAACATCTTGAATTAGAAGCTCTGCCCTGTTGCTCTACCAACTAAAAAGTTCATGACATGTTTGAGTCTGATGCCAGAGGACTACAGGCAAAAATATCCCTTTTTTTCTCCTCCCTCTGAGATTTTCAGTCCATGGGGACCAAATCCCATATGACAAATGGTGCTCGGCTCAGCCTGATTAAAGCAAAGCAGAGAGAAAGGGAAAGGACTATGGAGAGGAATGTGGGTGTGAGGCACAGCTGCTCTCTGTGTGTTATGTCTTTGTGCTGTTACTTTTGAAAGGCATTGCTGTGGTGCTGTGGAAAAGGGAGAGTTTGTGTGCTTAGTAGCATACACAGGTCTTGATCAATTAATTCTGAATGTTTTTGAGGTGAGTGGACACCTTAACTGATAGCAATCGAGGATCACATGTTAAACTCTGAGGAAAAGCACTTGGAGTCTTTTGCAAGATTTGTAGGGACTTCAGAAGATTTCGCAGTCTACTTGAGGAGTGGTGAGGAGCACATCTGGGAGGGTGATGAGCAGCAATGAGTCACAGGAGCAAGGAGCAGAGAGACAGATTCACCCTGCTTTGAGAATCCACGCAGAAATGCTTTTTTGTGGTTGTCTTAATTTTAGGTATTCCTCATTCAGCTTTCAAATGCAATGTCCAGAGCTGCGACCATGAGTCAGTCTAAACAACAAACAATTCTCACCCGGTGCTGGGTCTTTATTGGTAATGAAAATTGCAGACCTGGGCACTCAAAATGCAAAGTAAACAAGCTGAGTTTCTTGGTGGCTATCTGATGGCATAATATTTCATAAATTTTGGGTGATGACCTGCCAGTTGTTTTACCACCTCCTGTCCAGTGTTATCTGATATTCACACACATAGCTTCTTGTTAAATGATGGGGTGATGTGCAATGAAGCATGCTTGCAAGCCCCAGACAGGGAAGGCACATGGTGCAGAGAGTGCTGTGTGAATTCTTTCTTTAAGCCAAGCAGGGAGAGATCATACAATACAAGCTCAGAAAACTTAAGGTTTAAGGCTATGCCTGAGAGGGAAAGATAACATTGATAGAATAGGATTTTCACATTGTTTCAAAGGATTTATCCAGGAATTTACTCACTGGGCCAAGCTCATCTCTGTTGTAGTGCCATTGATCTCAGCACTGCTTTTATATTATAATGGTTGTTTGGGCTCCTTGAAACGGATTTGGGTAGGAAAATAAAATGCCACCAGGTCCAGCAAGTACACCTTCAGCTGCAATGCTGTATTTGAGAAGGTCTGTTTGTCATCCTAGCCCTTAATTTTCTAATGGTTCTTTTGATTTTCAAAGGACATTACAGGTATTGATTAATCTCAGAGCAGACGTGTAAGGTGGGTGCAGTAAGTATGACCTTTGCTTCGGAGGATGGGAAATTGAAACAAAAGAGTTTTGGCCACACAAGAAGCTGAGTTGGTCACTGTGAGAGCCTGGCTAACCATCCTGGGCTCAGATCTCTCAGTCATACCTCTGTCAAACAAATAAAGGCTTGTCTTACATTCTATTCCTTACTCCTCTAGTAAGTATTTCTTTTGAATTAAAGGCTAAACCTGTGGGACACTGAAATCAATATCAATCTATTTTTAATAGAAGAAACCCTGGATGAAGTTAGCCCAGAGTAACAGGCTAAAGTTATCTGAACCAGACTTCTCCTTTTCTATTTACAAGTAGAAGGGGTGTGGAAGAGCACATACATAATCAAACAGAAACTGATGGGGTTCATTTTGATTTTTGATTGCCATTTAAAACCATCATCTGCCAGCACTTTCTTTACTGAATATGAAATTGAACTGGCTGTATAAAGGTGTGAAATATGCACAGAATGATATATTTCTACTGAATTGTGCAAGCAGTTATGTTGTGATAGATAATGAGAAACATGCTGAAGTTCATGTGGGTTCTGGTAAAGAACCAGAGAAAAACATGCAGGTAGTTGTTTTTTTGCTGAGAAGCAGTTTTGCAGTAACCTAAACTGAGTCAAATTCTTTTATGTGGATTAAGTTAGGGAAGAAAAAAGAAAAGTCACAAGTAGAAAAATCAGTGTTCAGAGTTGTCATTTCACAAGAGGTGCTGGCTTTGAAACATAGCTGGATTTTGTTTAAAAGAGGAGAAATCAGTCAAAATGAATAATCTTTGGTATTTTGATGGTTTCCCAGAGAACTCTACCTAGCTGTTAGCCTTCCCGATAAAAGTAGAGAGGCAGAGATGAAGTCACTTTACTTTGAAAGTTTTCATTTTCACAGAATGGACAGCTTGAGGATGCCAAGAGATATCTTCCAAGCAGAAATTTTTGGTGGTAACACTCCTGTAAGTTTTGCCAAACAAATGAAGTTAATGCTGCTGCCTCAGGGAATGGCAGTTCTAGTGATAAAAGCGTTTAAAAGTGGTGTTTCTCAAACCAAGGAAGAAATATTTATAATTTCATCCTGCGTCTAAATTAATGCCCAGAGACAGACAGTGCTTTTCAAGACTCAGATGAGTAGTTTACATTTGGTGAGACTGAGTGATCTTCTGCAGCCTGCACACTACATTGAGTACATCATGTGCTTTTTCATGATTCAGGCTAATTGTGGCACTGCAGAATTACTTGAAACTTATTTTAAGGAAACATTTAATTTTTAAAATAATTGGAGTAAATCCTGCATGGTCTGATAAGAGTGGAGAGATCTTTTTTTAAAAAGGGTAATTAAAAGCAATGTTTGTCTATAATCCCTGCATTCTCTATAATTCTCTTTCTTAATTCTCTATAATCACTTTGAATTGAGAAGTACTAGAAAGCTAGAAATAAGCTACAAGTAATTCTGTAAGTGTCCTCAGGTCTTATAACCCACAGTGGCCTGTGAAATTTTGACCTTATTTACAGAAACTGAATAAATTTGTTCGCAGGATATTTTACAGCTAAAAAATTTAAAATTTGGCAGTGCAATACATTCATTCATTGGGATATAGTGGTGGTGAGATCTGTGAATTTAATAATCACATTCCAAGCAATCAAAATTAAAGAAATTATGCTCAGAGATAATCATGTGAGGCAGAAGCAATTCCCTGTTGATAACTGAATTTCAACTGTCTCTGTAACAATAAAGTTGAAAAATATTAATTACATGCCTTTTCCTAACATTGATATATCTGAATATTTTTTTTTCCTCCCTCTTTTTCTTCTACTTTTCAGAAGTACGAAATGAAGTATATTAATAAATGCAAAAAAAAATTTATTAAGGGTAATAGGGATGGTGAGTATAGTTGAATACAGTACCAGAGTAACACCAGTGACAAAGTATAGTTTCAGTATAAAAGGATCCATTCATTTTGGGATAAATGATGTGGAGAAAAATAAAAGACTTTTCCTTCAGGAAAAAACCCTGTTAATAATGTTAAAGGGGCCATGAATTAAAATGACCTTTCAGATTATGAAAGGAAAGGAATTACTCAGAGAGCTGCTTAAAAAAGGTGATGGGGATATCTTGGTAAAACACAATTAAAGGTAGCTTTTCTTTTAGTGGTGTCCAGGTTTGAGTGAGAACAGAACTAATTCTGTTTGGTGATTTTACTTTTCAGCTCAGTTCTTCTAACTAACTGCACTGTCTGAAGTCAGCAGCCTGTTTTCCCAGACAGTGTCTGCTGCTGGCAGGGATAACACCCCATGGTTAGA